>PISX010010593.1:0-69518 GCA_004024625.1 Mellivora capensis
CCTTTCCCACCCCTTGCCATCATCTTGGCACGTCCTATGGCTTTCTGGTGATTTTCAGATACAGAAAAGTCTAGTCCCATCTAGTGCCAATATACACTCCACCTCCCAGCGAATCAGACGCTCCCTCCTCCCTCATGGTGTGGGGAGGCTTCGTGGGAAAGAGGGAGAGGGAAAATGAGGAAGGGCTCTGTGTTTCACTTCCCCCTGGTGTAATGGCCTCCTTGGGGTGTCAGAGTCTCCCTTCCATGAGGCTGGTGTCCAGAATTGGGCCTCTTGTAGGATGCACAGTGGGCTGGCAAAGGTCTGGCTGGGTCCCCCTGACCCATTCAGGACCCCATGCACGTCTCCACCACCTGGGGCTCATCCCACCACTGTGGGTGCGGAAGGTCCTCTGCCCAGTGCCCAGCCCTCCTGGAGGGATGACAAGCAAAATGGCCTGCACGCTCCCACAGGGTCCATTGGCGGTCCAGGGGAGACTCGTCCTTGCCCTGCTTGCCGCTGTCCCCACCCCAGCCCCTCTGTCTTCTCCTCTTTCCCCTGCTCAGGTGGGCATGAGGAGGCTCAGCTGAACCACTGAGGAAACACATGTCCAGCCAGGAATGAGATGCCAGGCTCCCGCCCCTCAGAGAGAGGACTTCCCGGTGCTCCTCTTCATGGCTGGCCCTCTGCCCTGTGCCCCTGACTCAAGTCATGGCTCTGGGTTTCCTAGGGTCCTGCTCATACACACCCACAGGGGACTTGGGGGACAAGTAAGGGTTGGGATGATAATAAGAATAATAATAGATATATACCGCTTCCTAGGTCCTGGTCACCGCTCTCTTTTACATGTATGGCTCCTTAAGCCTCACAGCAACCCTGGGAGATGGGCACCATTTTGCAGCAAGGGCCCCTGAGTTCGGTGGCTCCCCAGTCACCTGGTTCCCTGACCACACTGTCCCTGCGGGGACCTGGAGAGAAGCGGAACAGGTTCAGCCGCTTTCCAGCAGCCCCTGGAGAGGAAGGTCTGCTGCCCTGGAGTATCTTCTTCCTCTAAAATGTGAATCCAAACGCTTCTTTGTCCTGACTTTGATTCCGAAGTGACAGCAGAGACAGTGACGAAGGTAGCAGACTTTTTCACAGCTGGTCAGCACCTGCCATTTGATCTTTCCTCCTCCCCCATCAAGACAACTCATTGCAGGGATGCCTGGGTGGCTCAGTCGGTGAAGCGTCTGCCTTTGGCTCAGGTCATGATCTCAGGGTCCAGTCCTGCATCGGGCTCCCTGCTCAGTGGGGAGCCTCCTTCTCCCCTCGCTCTCTCTTGCTCTGAAAATTTTTCCCATTCTACAGGAGAGGAAACTGAGACTTGCTTGAGACCACACAGCTTGCTGGTATCAGAACCAGTCAAAGGACATGGGATGCCTGACTCAGAATCTGAGGCTGGCTTAAGTCACTTATCAAGCCATTTCTTGCCAGTTATTGATGGGTACTGAGGACACCAGCTGACGAAGGCAGCCCCTGAAATGTCACCGTGCAGTGAGGCAGAGGCAGTGTGGGGAGCCCCAAAGCCACTGCCCTATCCATCAGGACCACCACAGGCACTTGGCACAACCAAGGCCAGGCTGCTTTTTTTGAGGAAGGTATGTGTCTCAAACCATTACCAGAATGGACGCGTGACTCCTCATGCACTCACCGAGTCCCTGATTTAGCCAAATCCAACGTGAAGATTTCATTTCACAAAAACGAATGGGGGCGGGGGGAGGTGCCTGGGTGGCTCCGTTGATTAAGCATCTGCCTTAGGGTCGTGATCCCGGGGTCCTGGGATCGAGTCCTGTGTCAGGGTCCCCTGCTCAGTGGGGAGCCTGCTTCTCCCTCTCCCTCTGCTCCTCCCCCTGATCGTACTCTCTCTCTCTCAGATAAATAAATAAAATCTTTAAAAAAAAATTAGGGTGAGGTTATTTGCTTCACCAAAAAAAGTGAATGCAGGATTTTTTAACAACGCATTTGTTTTATTGTCAAAAAATACCTAGATGGTAAAACATTTTGAAAATACAGGAAGGCAGAAAACAAAGTAATAACCATCTATCATCTCGCTGTGTGAGAGGCTAGACAGTAAAAGGCAGAAAACCTGAGCAGCGCAGGCGGATTTGCTGGCGCACGTGATCTGACCACAGATAGTTGGGGACTAACGCAATCTCCACCCTCTCTTGCATCCTCTTTCATCTCTCAGCACCTTGGCTCCACCCACACGTGCCTGGGAAGTATGACTGCAGCCTCGCTGAGCTCACACCCTTAGGATGCCTCACTCAAATTCGGAAATCCCCAGCAAAGGACTCTGATTGGCCATCTTGGGTTATGTGACCCACCCTGTAAGTCTGAGGGACAGAGTTCTATAATTACCAGTCAACTGACGGGACCGGGAGAGAAACCCATAGTTCTCCAGAAGAAGGGGCTGCTCTTCTTGCAGACAAAAGCATGGATGATCGCTCTATACCACCAGGGGGGAAATCACTCTTAATATCTGGCAGTTAGTGTAGGCAACAGAACTCATGGTTTACATAGAGAGGAAATGATTCGAGAATAGGAGTCTTCTGTTCCTGGCATTAGAGCATCATGGCAGAGGAGAACAGCTAAACTCTGAAAAAAACACATTTATTTGAAATACAACTGATCTAACAAGAGGTAGGGATGTCCCTAAGCACCAACCGCCCCTCCTGGACAAGGGATCAGAGCCTGGCCAGGGCTGGGGCAGCAGCCAGCCAGGTAAATGTCCTTCTGTTACTGAGAAACTGAGCCTTGAGCCAAGCCCAAAATGGGGAAGCGAAGGGTTGGAGTCCCTCAGTCCAGGCAAGATGAAGTAACCTCAGATCGAGGCACTGCCTGGTGCTCGCAGAGGCAGAAAAACAGATGCCGTCTGTAGGTCTGCTTCCCAGTCCTAAACTGAGACCCACAGGAATCCAACCCATTTTAAACCAACAAAGAACTCACAAAGATCACAGGCACATAAGGAGGCAAGTTACTCTGTCTGTGAGTCAGCAGAAACAATGAACAGGCAAATTTAGATCCCTAAGAACTGAAGATTGAAGGATTTTCAGATACAAAATATGGAACTGACATTTATGAAAGGCTTAGAGAGATAAAAGATGCAGGACGCCTGGCTGGCTCATTCGGTGGAGGGCACAACTTTTGATCTCGGGGTCTTGGGTTCGAGCCCTACATTGGGGTGTAGAGACCGCTTAAAAATAAAATCTTTTGAGGGCACCTGGGTGGCTCGGTTGGTTAGGCGACTGCCTTCGGCTCAGGTCATGATCCTGGAGTCCCAGAATCGGGTCGTACATCGGGGTCCCTGCTTGGCGGGGAGTCTGCTTCTCCCTTTGACCCTCCCTCTTCTCCTGCTCTCTCTTTCAAATAAATAAATAAAATCTTTTGAAAAATAAAATAAAATAAAATCTTTGGGGGCATCTGGGTGTCTCAGTTGGTTAAGCATCTGACGGGCTTAGGTCATGATCTCAGGGTCCCACATTGAGCTCTGTCCTCAGTAGAGAGTCTGCTTGTCCCTCTGCTCCTCCCCTGGCTCACTCTCTCTCTCTCTCAAATGAATAAATAAAATCTTTAAAAATACATAATAAAGTAAAATCTTTTTAAAATGTTATAAATAAATAAAAGATTCAGTCACAAAGAAATTGTTCAACAAGAAACAATTAGGAATGTACAGATGGATTTTAAGATGGAACGTCAAAAAATGAAAAATATAATGGTTGAAATTAAAAACCTTATTGAAGGGGCACCTGGGTGGCTCAGTCGGTTGAGTGTCTGCCTGTGGCTCAGGTCATGATCGCAGGGTCCCGAATCAGGCTCCCTGGCCAGCGGGGAGTCTGCTTCTCTGGCTCCCTCTGCCCCTCCCCCCACTCATGCATATACCTGTGTGCTCGCTGTCTCTCTCTCTCTCTCTCTCAAATGAATAAATAAAATCTTTAAAAATAGATAAATAACACTGGGGCACCTGGGTGGCTCAGTGGGTTAAGCCTCTGCCTTCGGGCTCAGGTTACAATCTCAGGTCCTGGGCTGAGCCCGCATCTGGCTCTCTGCTCAGTGGGGAGCCTGCTTCCCCTTCTCTCTCTCTCTGCCTGCCTCTCTGCCTACTTGTGACCTCTCTATCAAATAAATAAAATCTTAAAAAAAATAAAAATAGATAAGTGGGACGCCTGGGTGGCTCAGTTGGTTAAGCAGCTGCCTTCAGCTCAGGTCATGATCCCAGCGTCCTGGGATCGAGTCCCACATCGGGCTCCTTGCTCGGCGGGGAGCCTGCTTCTCCCTCTGCCTCTGCCTGCCACTCTGTCTGCCTGTGCTCGATCTCTGGCTCTCTCTCTCCCTCTCTCTCTGACAAATAAATAAATTTTTTTAAAAAATTAAAAAAAAATAGATAAATAACAAAGTTAAAAAAAAACTTTACTGAAAAGATATAAGAGACAGTTGAAGAAAGAATTAGTGAGCTAAAACTACATCCAAAGAAAACACCTGGCAAACAGCACAGAGAGGCAAGAAAATGAAGAGTTTAAAAGAGATTTTAGGGGTTCCTGGGTGGCTCAGTCAGTTGAGCATCTGGCTCTTGATTTCGGCTCAGGTCATCGTCTCAAGGTCGTGAGATAGAGCTCCACTTTGGGCTTCATGCTCTGCCCCTTCCTCTCCCTCAGCATGCATGCGGTCTCCCCCCTTAAAATAAACAAATTAATCTTTAAAACAAAAAGTTCCGAACTTCTTTATTTTTTAATTTTATTTATTTATTTGAGAGAGAGAGAAAGCAAAAGACAGCATGAGTGGAGGGGGAGGGGCAGGAGGAGAAGCAGACTCCCCGCTGAGCAGGAAGACAGATGTGGGGCTCAATCCCAGGACCCTGGAATCATGACCTGAGCCAAAGGCAGATGCTTAACCAACTGAGCCAACCAGGCACCCCAAGAAGATCTGAACTCCTAAAAAGAGAGAGAGAGAGAGATTTTAAGGAGCACATGGGTGGCTCAATTGCTTGGGCATCTTGACTCCTGTTTTTGCTTGGGTTTTGGCCTCAGAGTGGTGGGACCGGGCCCAAATCAGTCTCCACACTTAGCATGAAGTCTGCCTGGGATTCTCTCTCTGCCTCTGCTCCTCTCCCCACTTGGGTGCGTTCTCTCTCTCATTCTCTCTCTCTTTCAAAATAAATAAATAAAGTGTTTTTTAAAAGAGATTTTGAGACGTCGACAGAGTAAGACAGAATAAGAAAATGTAACATAGGGGAGCCTGGCTTCTCCTCAGGCTGAGCCTGGGTGCCTCAGTCGTTAAGCATCGGCCTTCGACTTGGATCATGGTCCCAGAGTCCTGGGATCGAGCCCCGCATCAGTCCCGCAGCTGGAGACCTTCTTCTCCCTCTCCCACTCCTCCTACTTGTGTTCCCTCTCTCACTGTGTCTCTCTCTCTCTGTCAAAAAAAATTACACTCTTCAAAAAAAAAAAAAGAAGGAAGGAAAATCTAACATATATTTATCAGAATCTCAGAATGGGAGAATAGAAAAAAGGAGAAAATGAAGTATTTAAGGAGATAATCACTGTGCAGCCTTCAGAAGAGATAAACAACATAAAACTACTAAGAAAGGGCACATCCCAAGCAGCCAAATAGGGAGGAACCCACAGCCAAGATACCTGATTGTGAAACCATAGAACACAAAAGATAAAGAGGTCTTAAAGGAGCCAGAAAAAAAGGACAGATCCACCTAGACTCAGAAGTCTCGACAGGTATCAGAGACCGTGAAATATCCGCCAAATGTTGAGGGCAAATAAAGGTCAGGTGAGAATTCTGCTCCTGGGGAAAATCATCTTTCAAGAACCAGGATGAGGGGTACCTGGCGGGCTCAATCAGTAGAATGTGTGGCTCCTGATCCCGGGGTTATGAGTTCAAGCCCCACGTTGGGCATTGAGATAACTTAAATAAATAAATAAAAACTTAAAAAAAAGAAGAAGACAAAGAAGAAGAAGAAGAAGAACCAGGATGAAATAAAATCATTTACACACATAAACAAAAACAGGGAGAGTTTTACAACCTGACAAGCCCAAACGTTGTCAAGGATGTGGTAGGAATGGAAATGGGTGCTGGAGTGTAAAGGAGGGTAACCTGGGACATTATCTAGCGAAATTGAAACTATGCCTAACTTATAGGCCAGTAATTCCACTCTTAGGTAAATACACTGGACTTGAGAAGTTCATGCACACGTACCTGCGTTTGTGCACACACAGGGTCAAGTTCTGAAAGCACTCACAGCAGCCTCACATGTAATAACATTTTTTAAACTTGTGGGTTGTTTTTTTTTAAGTTTTTGATTTTTTTTCTGTCACTGCTTCCTTCCTCTGCATAACAATCCACACGCCCAACAGCAGGGGACTAAATAAATAAGTTATGACCTATCAATACAGTAAAATGCAATATGGCAATAAAAATGAGTGAATTGTACCAAATGCAACAACCTAGAGGAAATTTACAAGCATAATGCTGGGAGAAAGAAACATACAAGAACACGTGCTGTATGGCTCCACCTGTGTAAAGTCCGAAATCGGCAAAACTAACATCAGTCAGATTAGATTATATATAAAAATACAGTCGCTGAGGCATAATTAAAAAGGAACATGTTGGGGATCTAGTGTTCATTTTGTAATTATTCTGTCCATTTGTGTCTTAGGCACCTTTGTATACATGTGTTCTATTTTATATAATTGTTCAAAAGTTCCAAACAAAACACAGCTGGGAGTACATACCACTATCAGACCTACACTAAAGGACATACTTCAGGAGAAAGGAATATGAACCCAAATAGGAGAATAAAAGGCATGAGGATACAGTGAGCAAATGAAATGACGACCATGTGAAAAAAACCCAAACAAACCCTGCATATAAAATGACAAAAAGGTAGAATTTGAGGGTGCAAACCAAAAAGGACAGAACTAAAATACAGAACAAAAATAAGTCAGGCAGGAGAGGATAACCAGCACCCAAGGATTCTGAGGTCTTTCTTGCATTATTCAAGAAGGATGATCATATACTGCCCAACTACATAAGCTACATATGGATTTTTTAAATTCGGCTACATGTTGCTTATGAAAGACCCATCTAAGGCATAAGACAAAGAAAGTTTGAAAGTAAAAGGATGGAAAAGACATAGCACGCAAATGCTTAACATCCTTCCACCACAAAAACTTAGCATACATTTAATAATATCAGACAAGGGACGCCTGGGTGGCTCAGTTGGTGTGACGACTGCCTTCGGCTCAGGTCATGATCCCGGAGTTCGGGGATCGAGTCCCGCATCAGGCTCCCAGCTCCACGGGGAGTCTGCTTCTCCCTCTGACCTTCTCGCTCATGCTCTCTCTCACTGTCTCTCTCTCAAATAAATAAATAAAATCTTTTAAAAAAAAATATCAGACGAGTTTTAAATTAAAAAAAAAACATTATTGGGGATACAGAAAATCATTACATAATGTTTAAAATCAAATTTTTTTAAATTTATTTATCTGTCAGAGAGAGAGGGAGAGAGAGAGAGCGAGCACAGGCAGAGTGGCAGGCAGAGGCAGAGGGAGAAGCAGGCTCCCTGCCGAGCAAGGAGCCCGACGTGGGACTCGATCCCAGGACGCTGGGATCATGACCTGAGCCGAAGGCAGCTGCCTAACCAACTGAGCCACCCACGCGTCCCCATAATGTTTAAAATCAAATTGGTTGGGCGTCTGGGTGGCTCAGTTGGTTAAGCCACTGCCTTCGGCTCAGGTCATGATCCTAGAGCCCCAGGATCCTGCTCAGCGGGGAGTCTGCTTCTCCCTCTGACCCTCCCCCTCTCATGCTCTCTCATTCTCTCTCTTTCAAATAAATAAATAAAATCTTTTTTTAAAAAGTCAAATTTGTTCAAAGGCATAACAATGCTAAACATCTAATTAGACAGCTTTCAAATATATGAAGGAAAAATTAGACAGAACCATGAGCCAAAATAAAGAATCCGACATCTTTTTTTTTAAAGATGTTATTATTTATTTGTCAGAGAGAGCACAAGCAGGGGGAGCAGCAGGCAGAGGGAGAAGCAAGCTCCCCACTGGGCAGGGAGCCCGACACAAGACTCAATCCCTGGACCCTGGGATCACAACCTGAGCCAAAGGCAGATGCTTAACTGTCTGAGCCACCAGGTGCCCCAAGAATCCACCATCTTAACAGAACATTTCAATAGATCTTTTCCAATTATTAACAAATCAAGAAGACAAAAAAAATCCAGCAAAGATATAGAAAATTTGAATGACAGAATAAACAAACTCAATCCAACGGACACGTAAACAAGCCTGTACAACAAAATAGCTACTATTCTCGAATATACATAGACTATTCCCACAGATGATCCCATGTTAGATCAAGTCTCAAGAAATATTAATAGCTCAGTATCATGAAGACTGTACCCTCTGACAACAATGTAATTATGTCATCACGCATTAGCAAAAAAGATAAATAAAAATGCCTCATACATTTAAAACACACTCTCAAAATAAACTAGGTTTGACTTGGGAGAGCACATGGGAATACAGATGAAAATAGACTGGCCATATGTTCACAGTTGGACCTGGCTATAGATACCTAGGGGTTCGTTATATATCCTCTTCTCTTTTACATATATTTTTCCATGATAAAAAGTTTTTAAAAAAATACTCAAGAATAATCTGTATGTGTAAACAAATTAAAAGTAATTTTAAAATATTTTACAATAAACATTCATGAAAATACATGAAAACTCGGGGGATACAGTGAAAACAATGAGTAGAGTGAAACATATCGCCTTGAAAGCTTAAAAGAGAAGAAAGGCTGAAAATAACACATTAACCATTCAAGTTAGGGAAAGAACAGCCACAGAAATTCAAAATCAGCAGCAGCCAGAAAATGACAAAGATAAGAGCAGAAATTAATAGACAATGCAAGAGAGAGAAAATCAGTGAGGTCAAAAGTTAGTTCTCTGAAAAGACCAATTAAGTTGGCAAAACTCTGGTGAGATTGACAAAGAGAAAAAGAGAGAAGTCACAAATAAACCATGAGGAATGTGCCAGATAGGAAGCCCCCTGCCTAGCAGCGGACAGGAAAGGATGAAGGGCATGCAGACACCTGTGGAAGCCGGGGTGGGGGAGGCAGCCAGGACAGCTCAAGTGAACTACCCAAGGTCACTCTGCTGAGCTCACCCGCTTATGAGCCCATCCCTGAGAGCCCGAGCCCAGCTCACCACTGTCCTCACCAAGAAAAGGACTGCCAGTGCCCACATCCCTCTTGCCCGCCCAACACCCTTCTGCCATCACAGCCCCTCACAAGTGTCCAAGAGGCAGAGCCTGGCCATAGCCTGTGCTCTAACTGGGAGAAAGACTCAAGGTTCCACCTTCTTCCTTGAATAGGTAGGCTTCTCCAGATTTAGGGAGTGTGCTCAAAAGATGCCGGAAAGGGGATACCTGGGTGTTATAGTCAGTTGAGCAATCTACTCTTGGTTTTGGCTCAGGTTCTGATCTCAGGGTCCTGAGATCAAGCCCCACGTCAGGCTCCATGCACAGTGCAGTGTCAGCTTGTCCCTCTCCCTCCACCTCTCCATATGCTCCTCCCCATATGCACGCTCTGTCTCTCCCAAATAAATAAATAAAATCTTAAAAAGAAAAGACTCTCCCTCTTCCCATCCCCCACGCTATGCTAACACATGTGTACACGCTCTCTCTCTCTCTCTCAAATAAATAAATAAGCAAGCTAGAAAGGTTAAGATGGTAATTTTTATGTTACACGGATTTTTTTTTACCACAATTAAAAAATGTTTTAATGCTGGAGCAGCCAAAAGACATGTCAAGGGGCCACTACAGATAGTATTAACCAGGACCCTGGGAAAGGCTGCAAAACGTCTGAGGTTTTGCCTCACTAGCAGGCTAACAAGTTAGTCTGTCACTCACAGTTTCATGGATACCAGCAGGAGATAGGAGATCCATGGGTCAGAGACAAAAGACTTCACTACTTTTTTTTTTAAGGACTTTATTAGTTAAACCATAAAGGCATGGTGAGTTCCGTGTTTGCATTGTTCCTCTTGCCCCACAAGTCCCAGGGGGCAGTGTGAAGTAGGCCAGGTGAGTAAATCAGAACTGAGGAGCTCCCAGGCTAGCGAACTCAAGTCTTTTGTAAGGAATTACAAGCAAATCTGCCCAGGCTTTGCCCTGAAAGGAGACATTATTATACAGCACAGTAAACATTAACACCTGCCCTCTGCTCTGGAGACAGGTATTATCTCCATCTTCCAAGACTGTTCCAGATCCAAACATCCTTCGTCCAGAACAAAGGTGTGTGTGTCTCGGAACTGAAGAGCAGGACAGGCCTAACATGGCCAAGAACCAGGCCCCACAGCAGTGGGTCAAGGATAAGGACCAGCCTCTGCCCACGTTTTCCTGGGATGAAGGAATCCCAGATTCTCCCATGAGCCAACGTAATGGGGCTAGCGATGCAACACTTGCTGTGGTTGCCTTGCCAGCCAGGCGGGGAGTGGCTCCAAGCCAATTTTAAGTTTATTTTGAAAAATACAGAAATGTGACACTGCTCAGGCCCAGGTGTTTTGGAAACAGCTCTCACCACTAATGGCCTATCCCCATCTCTCTCCAAGGCCACACAATGGCCCGCCCATCATCTACTCTCAGCTCCAGCCCCCTTCCAAGTCCCTGGCCTCTTTCTATCCCAAGACGGTAGAGCAGCGGCAGAGTGACCGGGATATTATTTATTTTTACCCCATCTCACCCCAGAAGGATTCTAAGTAACCAAAAAAAAGCATACAAATCAAGATTTGTTAAATCAAATAAGAGGCAAAAATTGGGGAAAAGTGGCCTTAATCTTGTATCCTGTTACTCCACGGGTCTCTGGATTGGGCTCTGAGTTTCCTGGTGGCCAGGGCAAAAGGGGAAGTAAAGTCAGATCCAAAACACACGGTTATTCAGAAGAAAGACAGCCATTCCTTTAGTAGCCTGGAGAGAGATTTCTTCCCTAGTCCTCTCTGAGAGAACACCATGAGATGTCACAAAAGCATCCTCGACACTACCCCTGCCACAAATCCATCAATAGGTCTGTTGTGACTCTTCCGCACAGTATCCCTTACTGAAGGATACATGAATCCGACACTTCAATTCAATGAGGGAAGTTTTTTTTTTAAGATTTTATTTATTTATTTGACAGAGAGAGATCACAAGTAGGCAGAGAGGCAGGCAGAGAGAGAGGGAGAAGCAGGCTCCCCGCTGAGCAGAGAGCCCGATGCGGGACTCGATCCCAGGACCCTGAGATCATGACCCAAGCCGAAGGCAGCAGCTTAACTCACTGCGCCACCCAGGCACCCCCAATGAGCGAAGTTTTAAGGGCCTCGAGACATTCCAACCATGGGCTTCTCAGAGGTCTCTTGGAAAGATTGAGAGGTTCAACCTGGTGACCACAGCCTCCCCACCTAGCCTGACTTGCCTAGACCTTTCCTGGTCTCATTACTGAACTCTGTGCCTGTGATGGAGTTTCCTCGATGGCCCTTCTCTAATAACTGGGTCTCCCCACTGTAGCCTTAACCCAAAGCCCCTCCAGCTTCCTCTCCTACACCTGTGCCAGACATCATTAATCCATCCCAGCGCCAGTCCTCAGTCCCTGCTCTAGAGCAGATGAAAAGAGGACTGTAACAAGCTTTGCAATCAGTGTACCCAACAAAAGATACCCAGAACGCCGACATAACAGTAAGAGAAAGATCGACAGCCTAAAAGGAAAATAGGCAAAAAATCTAAAGGGCCCTTTCACAGAAAGGAACCACCAATGGCCAATCCACGTGAAAAGTTGTTTAGTCTAACTAGCAATTAGGGAAATGCAAATTAAAACAAGAATAAAATACCATTTCATACCCAACAGATTGGCAAGAACTAACAGGTCTCATGGAGCACGAGAAGAAACAAACTGTAGCTGGTTGTGGGAGCGTAGATTGGGGCTATCACTTTGGAGAACAGTTTGATAATCCTTAGTAAAGCTGAAGACGCATAAACATTATGACCCGAAATTTCTACTTCCAGATGACAACTGCAGAGAAACTCTTCTTTGTGTGTTCACGGAGACACGTTCAAGAAGGTTCTCTGCGGTGTTGATTGTAATCATGAAATATTACCAGCAACTATTCTTAGCAGGAAGTTAGATACATTGTGGTCGTCATTAGATAAAAGACACAGATTACAATGAGTAGATTTGAGTTACATCCATCAGTCCTCATAGATCTCAGAAGCATAATGTTGGGATAAAGCAGTCTGCAGAATTATACGTAATGTTATGATACCATTTGTGCAGACTTTTATTTTATTTTATTTTATTTTATTTTATTTTATTTTATTTATTTATTTGACAGAGAGAGAGATACAGCAAGAGAGGGAACACAAGCAGGGGGAGTGGGAGAGGGCTTCCCACTGGCTTCCCACAGAGCAGGGAGCCCGACTCGGGGCTCAATCCCAGGACCCCGGGATCATGACCTGAGCCAAAGGCAGACACTTAATGACTGAGCCACCCAGGTGCCCCTCATACAGAATTTTAGAACACAAAACAATACTGTTTATGGATTACATTTATCCACAAATAATCCATGCTAAGTGGTCAAGCATGTTTGGGAATGAAAGAATACTTCAGGGAAGGGAGATAGAGCGAGGTCAAGGGTGGGCTTTAGTCTTTTCTGTGACATTTTTTTCTTTTCAAAGAAAAAATTAGGGACGCCTGGGTGGCTCAGTTGGTTAAGCGGCTGCCTTCGGCTCAGGTCATGATCCCAGCATCCTGGGATCGAGTCCCACATCGGGCTCCTTACTGCTTCTCCCTCTGCCTCTGCATACCACTCTGCCTGTGCTCGCTCGCTCTCTCTGACAAATAAATAAATTTTTAAAAATTAATAAAGATATCTTAAAAAAAAATTATATGGGGGACACCTGGGTGGCTCAGTTGGTTGGACGACTGCCTTTGGCTCAGGTCGTGATCCCGGAGACCCGGGATCGAGTCCCGCATCAGGCTCCCAGCTCCACGGGGAGTCTGCTTCTCCCTCTGACCTTCTCCTCGCTCATGCTCTCTCACTGCCTCTCTCTCAAATAAATAAATAAAATCTTAAAAAAAAAATTATATGGGTGCCTGGGTGGCTCAGTGGGTTAAAGCCTCTGCCTTTGGCTCAGGTCATGATCCCAGGGTCCTGGGATCGAGCCTCACATCAGGTTCTCTGCTCAGCAGGGAACCTGCTTCCTCCTCCCTCTCTCTGCCTGCCTCTCTGCCTACTTGTGACATCTGTCTATCAAATAAATTAATTAAATTTTTAAAAATATATATGTATATATATAGGGGCACCTGGGCGGCTCAGTCAGTTAAGCCTCTGCCTTCAGCTCGGGTCATGATCTCAGGGTCGTGGGATCGAGCCCCGCATCAGGCTCTCTGCTCAGCGGGGAGCCTGCTTCTCCCTCTGCCTCTGCCCCTCCCTACACCACTCGTGTGGGTGCACATGCTCTCTGGCACTCTCTCTCCCTCTCAAATAAATAAATAAATACAATCTTTAAAATATATATATATATATACATATATACATATGATATGAAAAAAATAAGCCAAATTATTTCAAACAAATAACCTCGTTAGAGGGTGATAGATATGTTACATCATTTTCTGTATTTTTCCATGTTTCAAATATTTCAAAGTTTGTCATTAAAAGCAAAATAAAAGGAAAGGGTGCTATAATCCCACAGTGATGGTAGGCAGAGCGAGGAGAATGACAGCGAGAGGTCACCATTTCCATCCCTGCCTGGAACCCCAGTTTCTCTACCACACCCACACACAGTGTCCCAGGACTCAACCATGCCCACCTGACCATAGGCCTTGCTGGCACCTCCAGGATCCCTGGAGGTCACCAGCTCCTGGTTTCCTGCTGGAACCCTACCCCCAAGGCCACCCATCACTCATCACACAAGGTTGAGCAGAGACCCTAAGATTTAAAGCCAGAAGATCTGGGTTCAAACAGTAGGTCTGCCACATCTAGGCTGTGTGACCCTGAACAAGTCACGGCACTTCATGTTAGGGATGATAAAACAACAGGAGAGAAGGAAACTGGATCCCTCGCGTTTGTGCCCCTGACCTACCGGCCCTAAAAAGCTCCCCTCAGTCTTACCGGCATTTGAGAGAAAACAATTCTATCTTGTTTAACCACTATTATTCTAGGGACTGAGGTCATTCCACTCTCTCCAGAAGGCCCTAACCTTCCCCTCTATGTGATCTAAGCTTTGCTTCTCAGAGTGAGGTCCCCAGACCAGCAGCCTCGGCCTCGGCCTCGGCTGGGAGCTTGTCAGAGATGCAGAATCTCGGGCAAGACTCCAGAAACTCCCCTACTCTAGGCCTGGGATATGGAGAGGGACTTTCTGTTGCCCGGAATGCTACAGTTGCAAAACTGGGAAAACCAGGAGCTGCCTTACTCCCTTATTCTAAAGTTGCTCGTGGGGCAAACAGGCCTGCTGCGATCATTGGCACCTGCTCCCCAGGAGCCCTGGTGAGAGGACCACGGGCAGAGCCCACCAGCAAAGGGACAGTGTCGTGGCTTCGCCCCTCCTGCCACCACTGCCCCCGCCCTAGGCCAATCAAGAAAATGACTCCAAGATGATCTGGGAGTGCTGCCCGTAAGAAGGGGAACCTAGCAAGTGTCTCATTCCCTGGAGGGACGGCTCAATGGTCAGCACGTGACCATCCTGCAAACCACTTGGGTAGGACACTGGGGAAGGAGGAATGCGTGGGAAGGGACAATCTTTTCTCCCAAGGGATGCAATCACAGTGCACCAAGAATGTTATGTCCCAGGGGCTGTCACTCTGTCCTGGGGCAGGCCATCTTCCTTCAGGGGACAGAAGGGATGGCTCTTCCCAGGTCCCCGTGCTGCCAGACTCCCCTTACCCAAGGAGGTCTCCATGAATGAGACCACTCCTGGCAGGCAGGCTGCCCCTCCTCTCTCTGCCTGCCGTCTCTCTCCAACTCTGATCTCCTGCTCACATGGAGGACCCGCTCAGGAAAGCCCACTCATGAACTACAGGAAGTGCAGAGGAGAGAGCAGAAAAAAACAAAAAACAGAAGGATGGAATGTATTCGACCATAATAGCCAAAAAGTGGAAACAACGCCAATGTCCATCAGCTGATGAATGAGTAAATGAAACATGGTGTCTCCATTTAATGGGATCCCCTTCAGCCATAAAAAGAAATGAAATATCAGCACACTACACGAGGATGACCCTGGAAACCATGCCAAGGGAAAGAAGCCAGACACAAAGGCCATGTATTGTATGGTCCCAGTTACATGAAACATCCAGGATAAGCAAATCTATGGAAACAGAAAGTAGATGAGTGGTTGCCCAGGGCTCAGGGGGTGGGGTGACCGCTAAGAGGGGTGGGGTTTCTTTACAGAGTAATGAAAATATTCTAAAATCTGTTGGGGTGGCCAGGGCACAACTCTGTGACTATACTAAAAGCCATTCAGTTGTACACTTTAAATGGGTGAATTGTGTGGGATGTGGGCTGTATATCAATAAAGCTGTTTGCAAAATTAAGAGAGAAAAAAAAAGGCAAGCACTCAACATTTTTCTGGGGGTGCCTGGCTGGCTCAGTTGGTGGAGCACGTGACTCTTGATCTCGGAGTTGTGAGGTCAAGGCCCCATGTTGGGCGAAGAGATGACTTAAAAATAAAAGCTTAGGAGGAAAAAAAAAAAGAACATTTCTCTGAAGTGAAGGATATGGGTATCCAGACTAAAAGGGCCTGTCAGGTGCCGATACAATGGACAAAAATAGACCCTCACCAGAGCCCATCATCATGAAATTTCAGACATGGATACTTTACAAGCTTTCGAAGAGGAAAAATAGGTCACTTTCCCAAAAAGGGGCAGGACTGAGAAATGGCTCCCGACTGTTCAACCTTAGAAACAAGAAGCCAATGCACCATCCCTTCAACCTTCCAAAGAAAAGTGATTTCCCACCCAGAGTTCTCCAGCCAACCAAAGTCACAGTCAAATGTGAGAATAAACCAAGGATGTCCTGGGACTTGCCCTATCTTGAAAGGGTTCCTTCCCACCAGCCCTTCTCAGAAAGCTAGAGGACGTGTTCCACCCATAGGAAGGGATAAACCCAGACCAGGTGGGGTACAGGGAAGGAGGGGGGGTCCAGCACCTGGTCCTGGAAAGGGATACCAGGAAGGGTGGAGAAGGGAGAGTCCAGGATCCCAGATGAGCGTCAGGCCGAAATGGCAGCCAGACCACACTGTCTCTTAAAATAAATAAAATAGGGCACCTAGGTGGCTCAGTTGTTAAACTTCTGCCTTCAGCTCAGGTCATGATCCCAGGGTCCTGGGATCGAGCCCCACATCAGCTCCCTACTCAGCGGGAAGCCTGCTTCTCCCTCTCCCATTCCCCCTGCTTGTGTTCCCTCTCTTGCTGTCTCTCTGTCAAATAAATAAATAAAATCTTTAAAAAAAAATAATTAATTGGGGCACCTGGGTGGCTCTCAGCAGGGAGCCCGCTTCCCTTCCTCTCTCTCTGCCTGCCTCTCTGCCTACTCGTGATCGCTGTCTGTCAAATAAATAAATAAAATCTTTTAAAAAATAAATTAATTTAAAATTAATTAATTAACAAATTAAAATTAAATAAAATATATTCAGTAGTCCTCCAGATAAAATCATGAGTGCTGATTATAGAAAATATGACGTACAGAAAAGGGCAGCCTGGCCCAACTCCTACCTGTTCTTGATCATTTGCTGGTGAGGCCCCTCTCGTGCCCCCAGGCCGGGCCGCCTCTGTCACCTGGGGACCTGCTTTGACACCTGGCAACGGAGAAGCAGAAACCCAGGGTGTCCAGTCCTGCGGGACACCCAGGTGCAGGCCTTCACCACAGACCTGCATGGAGCCCAGATTTTCAGGACTCACTCATGACCTTACCAACTTCTCCAGAAGGGGCTCCAGGCCCCTCTCAGGAAAGCTGCGGGCAGCCCGTGACCAGAGAGGCTCTGTCCAGTCAACCCTCCCCGGCAGCCGTCGCCTGACAGCCCTTCTAGGGCTTCGAGGCAGTTTGTAGTTTGGCGACATTTTTCATTAATTTATATGCAAGTCCTGCCCGATCAAATTTTCTAAGGTTTTCTTTCCGTGGAAGAAGAAAATGAAGAGTAGAGAGAAGAGTGTGCCAGAAATCTTGAAGTCACAGAAGCTGGTGGGCAAAGGAATCTAAGAAGGGTGCCTAAAATGGAAAGTTTGGGGGCGCCTGGGTGGCTCAGTGGGTTAAGCCTCTGCCTTCGGCTCAGGTCATGATCTCAGGGTCCTGGGATCGAGCCCCGCATGGGACTCTCTGCTCAGCAGGGAGCCTGCTTCCTCCTTTCTCTGCCTGCCTCTCTGCCTACTTGTGATCTCTGTCTGTCAAATAAATAAATAAAATCTTTAAAAAAAAAGATTTCTTTAAAAAATAATAATAATAAAATAAAATGGAAAGTTTGAGGCAGGTGGTGGCACGAAGTCAAGCCAGCCAGGTGAGTTGGAGGACTGACCTCCAGGGACTATGGGGGCCTCCAGGCCAGGCTGGGAAGTGAGCCTGCAGGCCTGTAGATGCTCCCACCTTCTCCTGGGGGTCATTTCCAGACTGCCCCAGGCACTGGTGGTGAGAGTCCTGGGACATCCTGGGACATCCCGAGACATCCTTCAGGGGTCCAGGGGCCCCCACATCGCCGCTCACACACTGGCCTGGAGGCAGCTCAGGGCAACGGACAGACAGGCTCCCATGCCTGAGCCTGAGGCGCCTCAGGGCTGGAGAGCAGGGCTGGCCCGGGGGCTTGCCTCTGTTCCGTGGCCACACCATGGGTTCGGTTCCCAGCAAGAGCTGGGGCCTAGGCTGTGACCCCAGCTCTCCGTGCTGCCCTCAGAGATCAGGAGAAAGCAGACGATGCCATCCCCATCCCAGGTTGTCTCACCTGGGCCACAGATGAACATCTGGAAATGGTGGGATTAGACTTATGGTCAAGAGAGTCACAATGAGGTGCTGGGGTGTCTTTCTCCTCCTGGGCCCCGGGGAGAGGGTCACAAACACCCCGTCCCTGCCTCCGTAGACTGAAGCCCACCCTTCTGCTCGCCACAGGCCTCAGGGTCCCTCGGAGCCTTGGTTTTTCCTCAAAGGACAGGAAGAGAGGCTGTAGGTTCATGGCAAGGTCACAGCCCCAGAACCCTAATTAGCCCATCCAGGCGTCCGGCACCCACAGCCCCTTCAAAGTAGGCGCGGCAACGCCGGCCACAGCCACGAGGTGGCGCCAGGAAACCGCCTGAGGGGCCCAAACCCAGCCCCATCCAGGCTACAGCGCTCTTCCTCTCTTCCCGAGGGCCCGGTCCCCTATGTCCCCGCGGGCCAGGTCCCCTCTGTCCCCGCTCGCACCAGGGCCCTAGTTCACGGTGGAGCCTGGGCCCTGGGCCGCGGGCTGGGGAGGAGAAGGGGGAGGCTGAATGGCCACGGAGACATCCTCGTGGAAGGAGCCTAAGGACCGCTTCGGTCCAGGGCCACCTGGAGGTAGGACGGCACCAGCCAAATCCCAGGTCCTGGAGGTAGGTGCCCCTTGGGTGTGCAGCCCACCCTCCCCGCAGGACCTCCTGGACCCATTGAGGACCCTTGCTCCTCCTGGATGGTGAAAGGGAGAGCAAGGGAATAGAACGTGGAAGAGAAACAGAGCACCTTGTCATTGGCAGAGCGCCTCCCGTGCCCCTCTCTGACGGTGTCTAGCTCTGGGCCAGCCCAAGTATTTCTAATCTCTACAGGGATGTTCCGATCACGAGCCATTCTGCGCGGCCTGAAGGGATTCTATTCCTTTCCCAGGCTGCACAGCTCTCGGTGGTGGGAGCTCGATGGCATTGGAGCTCCCATCTGTATCTGCCGCCTAGCCCCAAACCCCCAGCCCGGGTCACCCCAACCACACCTCCGCACCTCAACCCCATGCAGGGGCAGACGTGCTGACCCACTGTGCTGGGCCAGGAGTCATCACGGGCACCCAGCACACGCCTGACCTTGAACCCCGGGCTCCTACAGCCTGGGGAAGCTGGGTCCCAGGGCCAGGCTCGCCACCCCCACCCAGTCCCACCCCTGAACTGCAGTCGCTTCCCTCACAGCCCGCAGACCCTGCTACGGAAGTAAGTTTCAGACTTGGAAAGAACGGGGTCGTTACAGCCCATGCAGACCTGGAATAAAGTTCCTTCTGCACTTCCTGGCTGTGTGATCTTGGGCAAGTCATCAACCCTTTCTGGGTCTCACTGTCCTCATCTCACCCTGGGGAGCTGTAACAGTTAGAGAACATAGCCATGAATATTAAAAAAAAAAAAAAAAAAAAACCCACACACACATAAATAAAATAAAATAATTTTTAAAAAAGATTTTATTTATTTGACAGAGAGAGAGACAGTGAGAGAGGGAACACAAGCATGGGGAGTGGAAGAGGGAGAAGCAGGCTCCCACCCAGCAGGGAGCCCGATGCACAGTTTGATCCCAGGACCCTGGGATCATGACCTGAGGTGAAGGCAGACGCTTAACAACTAAGCCACCCAGGTGGCACAATAAAATAAATTTTTTAATAAACTTTTAATTTTTTTTTAAGATTTTATTTATTTATTTGACAGAGAGAGAGAGCGCGAGCGAGTGAGCACAGGCAGACAGAGTGGCAGGCAGAGGCAGAGGGAGAAGCAGGCTCCCTGCCGAGCAAGGAGCCCGATGTGGGACTCGATCCCAGGACACTGGGATCATGACCTGAGCCGAAGGCAGCTGCTTAACCAACTGAGCCACCCAGGCGTCCCAATGTTCTTGTTTTTAAAAAAAAAAGATTTTATTTATTTATTTGACAGACAGAGATCACAAGCAGGCAGAGAGGCAGGCAGAGAGAGAGGAGGAAGCAGGCTCCCCACTGAGCAGAGAGCCCCAATGCGATGCGGGGCTCGATCTCAGGATTCTGGCATCATGACCTGAGCCGAAGGCAGAGGCTTTAACCCACTGAGCCACCCAGGCGCCCTGATAAAATAAATTTTTTTTAAAGATTTTATTTATTTGTCAGAGAGAGAGAGAGGAGCGAGAGCAAGCACAGGCAGACACAGCAGCAGGCAGAGGCAGAGGGAGAAGCAGGCTCCCTGCCAAGCAAGGAGCCCGATGCGGGACTCGATCCCAGGATGCCGGGATCATGACCTGAGCCGAAGGCAGCTGCTTAACCAACTGAGCCACCCAGGCATCCCAAAATAATTTATTTTATTTTATTTTATTTTATTTTATTTTATTTTTTTAAAGATTTTATTTATTATTTATTTGAGAGAGAGGCAGTGAGAGAGCATGAGCAAGGAGGTCAGAGGGAGAAGCAGACTCCCCGTGGAGCTGGGAGCCTGATGCGGGACTCGATCCAGGGTCTCCGGGATCATGACCTGAGCCGAAGGCAGTCGTCCAACTAACTGAGCCACCCAGGTGTCCCCCAAAATAATTTTTTTAAAAAAGAAACCATACTCATGAAAGAATATCCTTGGTGCGTGATGGGTGTTCAGTAAACTGTCTATCGAAGGGCACCCAGAGGACTCAGAGGAGCGCGCAACTCTTGATCTCAGGGTTGGGAATGGAAACACCACGCTGGGTGTAGAGGTTCCTTAAAATAAATAAATGAATACATAAACAAACAAAGTCCGCTTATTGGGTATTCGTCGACTCCTATTTTGTGCCAGGCCCTCTGCTGGGCTTCAAGGGAACCCAGGGATGAAGGAGAGGTGACTGCTGTCCGCCAGGAATGACCTGTGGGCCGGGTAAAACTCAGGCTTCAAAATTCAGGTGGCATGTTCCTGATGTTAAATGTGGCGACGTGCAAACATTTAGAACATTTCGGGCTCAAAACTTGCTGCAGGGAAGAGTGAGTGGAGGTGCTCTTTGCTGAGTCTATGCCCTGTGCCAGGTTCTTCACCTACCTTTGTTCCACAAGGAGTACTGAGGCCCACATGGGTGCCGAGTACTCTGCAGGGACCCAGGGCACAGTCGTGAGCGTGAAGGTGACCGCCTGCAAGGAGCCCACAGGCCAGTGTGGGACAGATGACAAGGAAGTCAAGACAGAGACACACTTGTCATTGAAGCAAGTGCCTCGGAGGGAAATGGAAGGAGTGGGTCCCAAGGAGGGCACCCCAAGGGAGGGGGATGGGAGTGGCTGCCCAGCTACACGCAGCAAGAGGGGGTGTCGTCAGTAAAAAATTTTAAAACAGGGGCGCCTGGGTGGCTCAGTGGGTTAAAGCCTCTGCTTTAGGCTCAGGTCATGATCCCAGGATCCTGGGATCGAGCCCCGCTTCCCTCTCTCTCTCTGCCTGCCTCTCTGTCTACTTGTGATCTCTCTCTGTCAAATAAATAAATAAAATCTTTAAAAAAAATTTTAAAACAGTAAGAACCCACTAAAAGTCGGTCTGCTTTTTATTATCGCTACATACCAGCAATTCTAAACAGCGATCTCCCCCCAGAATTCTTTTGTTGGTTTAAGACCTCAACAGTGGTTTCTGTTACTGTTAATTTTTAGTAATACATATGTAAGTTTCAAATTAGTACACTTGTATTACTGAGCCTTTAAAAACCATTGTATTCTGCTTGGAAGTTAATTTGGGAGAATTCCCAGCCATTGAGCCACTCCCGGGACCAGCTCCCCGCTGTCATGTGGATGCAAGATTGCTCACGCTCACTTGAGAGGAATGCTGTGTCTCTAACCCCTGTTGGACTGTTCTTCATTGAAACAGTCGGTATGAAATAAACAGGGTTAGTGTAGTCGGGCACGCGCGTTTGGAGCTCTTAGTTGTTTAAAAATTGTCAACTGGGAAGATAGCTGGAAGTTGCTAGAATCCATCCTGAGGAATTACATGTGGACAGGACCGCAGTTTCTGGAATTTATGGTGAAATAGATTTTTTCTGAATTTCTGCCAAACTTATCCTTCTGTTTAAGGCTTTCCCTAATTATTTGTGTACCTATCGCTTCGTGTGAGAAAGAACATTTCCAAATAAAAACTAATAAAAAATATTCTTCGGTTAATTATGATCAAAGATAAACTGAGAAATCTGCCTTAGCTACTTCTTGAACATAAAAATATGCAAAGATGGGTTTTGACAAAGTCACTGACAAATTTGCAGAAGGCTGGAAAACAGAAAGTGCATTGCTATCATTCATTCCCACAATTGATCTGGATACACATTTCCCCCTTTTCTCGAAAACGCATTCATGTAGGGGTGCCTGGGTGGCTCAATCTGTTGAGTGTCTGCCTTCAGCTCAGGTCATGATCCCAGGGTCCTGGGATGGAGCCCCATATGGAGCTCCCTGCTCACTGGAGAGTCTCCTTCTCCCTCTTGGGCTCCCCATGCTTGTGTTCCCTCTCTCACTGTCTCTCTATCTCATAAATAAATAAAATCTGAGGCACCTGGGTGGCTCAGTGGGATAAGACTCTGCCTTCGGCTCAGGTCATGATTTCAGGGTCCTGGGATCGAGCCCAGCATCGGGCTCTCTGCTCAGCAGGGAGCCTGCTTCCCCTTCTCTCTCTCTCTCTCTCTGCCTGCCTCTCTACCTACTTGTGATCTCTATCGAATAAATAAATAAAATCTTTAAAAATAAATAAATAAAATATTTTTAAATGCACTTGTGTAATTAAGCAGTATACATTACTTAAATTTTTTATTGTACTATATCTGTTTTTCTTTATGTTTTACTATGATGATTACACATATAAAATTCAATAAAAGAAAATTTGTACTACATTTTTTATTGGCCACTGTTAACTATTCATGTCATGACTATTATTGAAAATCATGTATAGAATAGGGATGTTTAAAAAAAAAATTTATTCTGGATATCAAGTACTCTGGGTGTGCCCCCTGAAGTCAGGGAAGGGTTCCCCTGAGGAAGTGAAATCCCAGCTGAGCTTTGAAGGGTGAGTTGGAGATGGCCAGGAAAAGAGGGTACTCCAGGCAGAGAGAAGAGCATATACAAAGGTCCTGCATCAAGGCAGAGGAAACAACTCAACACAGTACTGAACAGAGCAGACAAAGGGGAAGGGTCACAAGCTGAGACCCCAGCAGGCAACTGGGGCCATGTGATTGGAATGGGATTTGGTTGGACTGTAGGAAAACCCAAAATATGTGACTTAAATTAGATTACATTTTGCTTCTCTCTCCCATAAGAAAAGCCCCAAGGTAGGCCTGTGTGTGTGTGGCAGTGTCAGGGATCAGGCCCCTTTTGTCCTGTTGCTCCACTGGCCCCAGTATTGGCTTCCTCCTCGTGGTCCAAGATGGCTGCTTGAGTGTCGACCATCATGTATGCATTCTAGTCAGCAGGAAAGGAGAAGGGACAAAGGAAGCCCCACCCCGGCATACACATAAGAACCCAACATCTGCCTTCATCCAGTCAGTCAGGATGTGATCATTTGGCACAAACTAGCTATAAGGGAGGCTGGGGAATGGAGCCTTTATTTAAATGGCTTTGTGCCACTCACAGGGGGTTATCTTTCTAAAGAAGGAAAGAATGGATAATGGGGAGGGGTACATGTCTGCCACACCATGAAAAGGAGCTTAGTCTTTTTCTTAAAAGCAATAGTGAGCCATTGAAGGTTTGAAGAACAAGAGTAGTGTGATCATACCTTCATTTGAAGATGGTAAGGAATGGCTGGCAGGCTGGGGTGGCTGCAGCGAGCTAGAAGGAAACTCCCACAATGGTCCAGGCATGGGGTTATGGAGGGAGAGTAGACGTAAGAAGATGGAGGAAGATATCAGAGATGCCAAAACTGCTAGCTGAGGGGCGGGACAGTAGCCAAGACGGGCCAGAGTGGAAGAGAAGCAAGTTCATGGGGCCATCATGAGTTCAGTTTGGACTTGTGGTGTCCGAGGTGCCTGTAAGACATCCAAATGAGGCCTTTGGCGGGCAGGTGGATTTACAAGTCCAGGGCACAAAGAGTGGTCCGAAAGGCGGATAGGTTGAGGGGGTCATGGTGAAGAGATGCTATTTAATGCCACAGGCCAGAAGAGCACACAGAAGTGTAAGGGGAAGGCTGAGCCAGGGAACTCCCCCGGTGACAGGCTGGGAAGAGGTGGTGCAGAAGGAGACAGAAAGACAGAAAGGCCAAAGACCAAATAAACAGAAGAGACAGGACTTCTGCAAGCCAAGGGAATTCAGTGTTTAAAGGAGGAAGAGAAGGCTTTCCCTGCCATGGCCTTCCCTCACCTGTACTGAGGCAGAGGCAGGAAAACGAAGAGAAGAAACCAAGTCAAAGTCAGCAGACCTGACCCTAACACTTCCCTTACCGGAACTCAATTCCTCATTTGTAAAGTGGGGCCAAGGCGCCAACCCTACTGTGTAGGCCCTCTTGTTGCCTCTCCAATACCATTCCTCCTAATTCCCTAATAGAACCACAGTTTCACTGGAGTAACTATGGCAGGGACTGCCAAGAGCCCCCATATCCCTTCTCCCTTCTTTCACAGAAATGGAAATTTAAGCTGGCTAAAGACTACATTTCCCAGCCTCCTTTGCAGTAAGGGGTGGTCATGTGACTGCAGTGAGTTGTGTTACAGGAGGGGAACCCTGAGCTTAGGGAACCTGAATCTTAACAAACTTGCCCTTCAACCTGAGGAAAATACTATCTTCTAAGGCTGTTTACTACATGAACCTCTTCCAGAGATGTGCAGAAAAAGGAGGGACCCAAGGACAATGAGTTCTCTCCCAGCATTGCAGTAATATTGGATTTTGAATGAGCAGTGGTATAATTATGGCCACTGAGATATGGAGATGAATTGTTGAAGCTGTTAGCAGCTTCCAGGAAAGCTCTCCTTTTTCACCGTCTGTTGTTACATCAAGACATGACACTTGCTGACAGGCAGCCATCTTGTGACCGCAAAGAAAAACATGGCTGACTCCCTGGTAGTGGCGGAGACGGAGGTTGAAAACTGCCTCAGTGCTTGATGGCGCTGTGGAGCCACTCAGCCAGCCCTGGAACCACTTCACCTCTTCTCATCTTGTTATAAGAAAGCAGAAATGTCCTCACTGTCGGAGCCATTTGAGTCAAGCGTCAGCTTGAGGCATCCTGAATCTTGCTCCGTGTGGTGTGCCTTCCTCCTAGAAGTGTGGGGAGGCCAGCCCATATAAAAGCCCAGCATGGGGAAGTGCTTCCCCGTGAGAGAGGGCACTGGCCTCATCCAGGGGGATGAGGTAAGACAGCTCAGTGAGGGGTTTTCCTCATCCCAATCTGCCGATGATAGTACCTGGCCTGCCTAACAGCTAAAAGCTAAACCAGTTGGCTTCTTGGGGTCCCTTCCAGCTCTGAGGTCTACGGTTGGGTGACGCCCCCTCACTCCATCCCAGCACAGGGCTCCTACATCCTAGGAAGCTCCAGGGAGGGACCCCCTGCCTTTCTACTGGGCAAGTACATGGGGGAGTGGGATAGGGGCAGGGCCATTTGCCCTGCAGGCTCCAAGGGGAGCTGATTCTGCCTCACATTTGTCCCCACTGGAAGCCCCAGCAGTGTGCTGAGGATGGCCCTCAGTGGGTAGCCTGCATAACCTTGGGGGTAAGGTTACTCAGAGGGGAGTTTGAGTCACGTGGGTGATGGTGGAGGGGACCCTGAGGAGAAGCAGAGCCAGGTGACACGCACAGCAATTTCAGTGTGGCTTGGGGCTGTGGGGGACAGATGGCTTGTCAGATCAGTTCGTCAGGACTAATGGGCTGCTCTGTTACCACCCACGGAACATGCTGGGAGCAAATCTGAACATTTGAAAGGGGGCTTTCTGGAGACATGGGCTTTTAAACCAAACATCAATCTAATGCGGCGGTGGGGGGGGGGTGGATTTCAAGCACCTTGAACAAGCTGGTGGGGCATAGTTAGGGAAAAGGCAGAGATTTCATCACTCCTCAAATCCTCAAACGACCCTCCTCTCAATTAAATTCAAAAGCAGGGGCACCTGGGTGACTCAGTCGGTTGGGCGTCTGCCTTTGGCTCAGGTCATGATCCCGGGGTCCTGGGATAGAGCCTCAAGTCCGGCTCCCTGCTCAGCAGGGAGTCTGCTTCTCCCTCTTCCCCCTCCCCTGCTTGTGTTCTCTCTCTCAAATAAATGGAATCTTTAAAAAATAAATAAAAAATAAATTCAAAAGCAATTATTGAGCACCTAGAGTGTGCAGATAAAAGACATCAGTGCTAACCAGTGCTGGCCCAACATCCGGAGGTGGCATCATCATCATTTATCCCCCCAGCTCAGGCTTGCTTCCTCTGGGCAGTTTTTCCAGAGACGCACCACTCATCCCCAGCCGCGCTACTCAGCATCTCGGCTGGGTTACCCTCCTGCTCCTCCTGGGTGCCCTCCAACTCAGCTGAGTTAGCCACCCCCTTTCCCCAAAACCGTGCCAGTGTGGGTATTCCCCTCAGCCCCCCAGGTCGTGCCCCCCACAATGCCAGGCCCAAGGAGTGGGCAGGGGGCATGGCCTGAGAGCTGCAAAGGAAGGCGAGTCCCATCTGGGAGATCTCACCAGGAAAGGCTCCGGGAAGAGTTGAATGGAAAGCAAGGGCTGGGCATGGAGGTGGCCTGTGAGGAAGAGGGAAAAGGGGTGCAGGAAGACAGGGACCAGGCCCTGAGCAAAGTCAGTAAAATCAGCTGGCAAGATTAGGCGGAAGAGGCTTTGGCTGTCCTTGGCGAGACAGCATGGGGGAGCCCCTGGAGAATTAAGCAGGGAAATGAGCCTCACAGGGGCACACCTCAGAGACACTGTGGGTTCGCTTCCAGACCACTGCAGTAAAGCAAGGCAAGTGAATTGTGGTTTCCTGGTTATATAAAGGTGATGTTTACATGATCCTGCGGTCTGTTGTGTGTACAATAGCATCAGATCTGCGACAACAATGTACATACCTTGATTTAAAACTACTCATTGCGGGGAGCCTGCCTGGCTCAGTCAGTACAGTGTGCAACTCTTGATCTCAGAGTCATGAGTTCAAACCTCACGCTGGGTGTAGATTACTTAAAAAAAAAACAAAAACCCACAACTTTATTGCTAAAAAATGCTAACCATCATCTGAGCTTTCAGCAAGTTGAAATCACTGATCACAGATATAATAATAATGAATAACAAATATAGTATTAATGAAAAATGTTTAAATATGATAAGAATTACCAAAACGTGACACAGGAGCACCAAGTGAGAGCAAAGGCTGTTGGGAAAATGATGCCAACAGGCATGCTCGATGTAGCGTTGCCATAAACTCTCAGTTTGTAAAAACTGCGGTCATCTCTGAAGCACAATAAAGCAAGGCCTGAGAAGACAAGGTATGCCTGTGGAGCTTTATTTGGGCAATTGTGATGTGCCAGACACCAGCTTGGATGTTCTATATGTATTTCCTTTTTTTCTTTTTTTAAGTAATCTCTGCGTCCAATGTGTGGCTCAAACTCACGATCTTGAGATCAACAGTCACATGCTCCACCGACTGAGCCACGTGTTTCCTTTTTTTAATCCTCATGCCAACCCTCGAAGATGGATATTAGTGTCCGTGTGGCTGAGGGATGGAAGCACCACAACCACCAAGTAGCAAAGCTGGGACTTGAACTTCAGTCTCTCTGACCCTATCCCCAGCAGGAGCTAACATTTGGGCATGTGCCTTATCGACAACACTCCCCTTAACCATCCTAGCCACCCTTGCTGGACCCATCAGGGGTCACCATCGTGCTACACTGGCTCTCCCCTACGCTCCTGGAAGCGACATCAATCTTTACTCGAGTAAGTCTTTCGACAGAGCACAGGGCGGTAGCTGAATGAAGGAGTCATCCTGGAAATCGCTCCTTCAACCCCAGTCAAGCCTTCAGATGACTGCAGCCCTGGCCAACACTTGAACTACGATCTCATGAAAGACTCCAAGCTAGAAGCTAGAAGCTCAGCAGCTCCCAGACTCCTGACTCCCACTCACTACATTTCAGAGTGATTTCTTGCCCCTCAATAGATAATAAGAGCACACCTCTTTCGGGGTCTAGCCCCTCCTGGCGGTGTGACCCTGGGCAACTTTACCTCTCTGAGCATATGGTTTCTCCAGTAGAGACCTTCCGCTGAACTCCTGACCAACACAATCAGCAACCACCACTAAGGTCCCTCTGGCATGGGCACTCAGCATGTCTCAAATATCTCGTAAATCCACTTCCCACATGGGTCAGACCCTCATCAACTCTCCCTTCAATTACCCAAAAATGAAAAATCCATTTTTCAGTAAAAGATGGGCAGAAGACATAGACCTTTTTCCAAAGAAGACATCCAGATGGCCAACAGACACATGAAAAGATGCTCATCATCATTCATCATCAGGGAAATACAAATCAAAACTACAATGAGATATCACCCCACACCTGTTGGAATGGCTAAAATCAACGACACGGGAAACAACAGGTGTTGGCGAGAATGCAGAGAAAGGGGAACCCTCTTACACTGTTGGTGGGAATGCAAGCTGGTACGGCCGCTCTGGAAAACAGTATGGAGGTTCCTCAAAAAGTTAAAAATAGAACTATCCTCTGATCTAACAATCCTGCTATTAGATATTTACCTGAAGAATACAAAAATACTAATTCATACACCTCTATGTTTATAGCAGAATTATCTACAATAGCCAAATTAATGAAACAGCCCAAGTATCCATCGATTGATGAATAGATAAACATGTGGTACACACACACACACACACACACACACACACACAATGGAATATTACTCAGCCATAAAAAAATGAAATCTTGCCATTTGTGAAAACACGGATGGAGTTAGAGAGTATGATGCTAGGTGAAATAAGTCTGTCAGAGGAAGACAAATACCATATGATCTCACTCATATGTGGAAATTAAGAAATAAAATGAGAAAGGGGAAAGAGAGAGAGAGAGAGAAACCAAGAAACAGACTCTAAATTGTAAAGAACAAACTGATGGTCACCAGGGGAGAGGGAGGTGGGGGACGAGGGAAACGGGTGATGGGGATTAAGGTGTTCGCTGGTGATGAGCACTGGGTGACATATGGAAGTGTTGAATCACTATATTGTGCAACTAAAACTATATTACACTGTATGGTCACTGGAGTTTAAACTTTAAAAAAAAATCCCTAAAATGCCAGTGGATTGCACTAGACAGAAGTATATTTCACGTTCAAGAAGTCCAAAGGCAAGGACTCCAGGGTTAGCATGGTGTACCACAGAGCCAGGAACCCAGGCTGTTTCTATCCGATGGCTCAGCAGTGTGTGGCTTTCGTTACCAAAGTTTCCTCATGGTCTAAAGAGCTGCTAGTGCTCCAGCCATCATGTCCACATTCTAGTCACTAGAAAGGTGTAACTAGAAAAAAATAAAACATCTTTCCCTTTAAAAACACCTTACTTGGGATGCCTGGGTGGCTCAGTTGGTTAAGCAGCTGTCTTTGGCTCAGGTCATGATCCCAGCGTCCTGGGATCGAGTCCCACATCGGGCTCCTTGCTCGGCAGGGAGCCTGCTTCTCCCTCTGCCTTTGCCTGCCACTCTGTCTGCCTCTGCTTGCTCTCTCGCTCTCTCTCTCTCTCTGACAAATAAATAAAATTAAAAAAAAAACAAAAACACCTTACTTATTTTCCCCTGACCACATCTAGCAAGGGAGGCGAGGAAACAGTCTATTTTGAGAGTCATCGTGCACTTGGCTAAAAATATAGAAATTTTGTACTAAGGAAGAAGGGGAGTTCAGGTATGTAGGCTGACCAGCAGCCTTTGCAGCATCCTCCACACTGCTGCCCAGTAAAGGGTTTTATTATTACTTCGGGTTTTGTTCTTCATTATAAAAATAATATAATATAGAAAGCTGAGGCCCAGAGTGGGGTCACAGAGAGTTGGTGGCTGTGCCAGAAGTAGACTCCGCAGCCACGATCCCTCTCCACTCTGTCCTCCGTTTTCTCAGCAGGGATTATTTTATAATTGGGGCAATGAAACACATAAACACACAACAAAAGAACATTCCAGTTTCAACCTAAGTTACAAAGGAAATTGAAAGAAAATATTTATAGTTATATCTTTTAAAATAACAAAGAAGAGTGGCCCCATATTTGAAGGAGGCAAACTCTTTCCTGGCTCAGTTCTTGGAATCAGGAGAAATTATCACACCTTCTTTGCACCTCAGGTTCTGTGCCTCAAACCTATAGAACAGAGCCTGATTTCTTTCTTATAAATATAAATCTGTTACTTTTAGGTGATAGTAATGGGAAGCAAAAATGGAATATGTTTGAGCTGCTTCATTTTTCAAAGCTGACATAATATGAAAGAAATGAACATGAATTTAAGATTTATCCTTTAAGGTACACACAGAGTATTAACAGGGTTGGGACTGAGTACAAGGGACTTTCTTTGTGGGGTTACCTATCTCTGTACCATTTGAACCTTACAAGAAGCATGGATTGCACATATAAATGAAAAAAAATAGACACTTAAAATCAAATATAGCCAATACCCTCTCTAAACAAAATAAAAGTGCTCATTATAGAAAATGCAGAAATATATAAGACAATTTTATTTTTTTAAAGTTCTTTTTTTTTTTCAGGAGTTTATTTACTTATTTGACACAGAGAGAGAGAGAACACAAGCAAGGGGAGTAGAAGGGAAAAGCAGGCTTCCCGCTGAGCAGGGAGACCAATGCAAGCCTCGATCCCAGGACCCTGGCATCATGACCTGAGCTGAAGGCAGACACTTAATGACTGAGCCACCTAGGCAGGTGCCCCAAGAACCCCAATTTCACCCTTCAGAGAGAGCTACACTGTTAATATTTTGATACGATGCCTTCAGTCTCCTAACTTAGGATCATTCTGGATATAGTTCTTTCCAAGATTTATTACAAGAATTTTCAAACAGAGAGCAAAGCTAAAATAATTGTTCAGTGACCACTTATACCCACCCCCTAGAGTTTCCCATTAACATTGTACTTTAGCTCCTTTATTGCATAATTATCCAACTGAATACAGATGGCTTTTTAAATTATCATACAGTAATAGTAACCTCTTTTCATGTGCAGTTCTATGAATTTTACATGTATAGATGTACATAACCACCACAATCAGGATTCAGAACAGTTCCATCATCCCCAAGTAACTCCTTTTATAAAAAATTTTGGGGGGGGGGGCAGAGAGAGAGAGAGAGGGAGAATGGGCAGAGGGAGAGGGAGAAAGAGGATCTTCAGCAGGCTCCCCCCACCCCAGCACAGAGCCTGCCACGGGGCTCGATCTCATAACCCTGAGAACATGACCTGAGCTGAAACCAAGAGGCAGACACTTAACCAACTGAGCCATCCAGGTGCCCCACAAATGATTCCCTCTTTTCATCCCCTTCTAAGAATGCCTTCCCCCACCCTGAAGCCGTGAGAACCACTGGTCTGTTCTCAGCACCACTGTTTTGTGTTTTCTAGAATGTCACATAAATTGAACCATACAGCATGTATCCTTGAGACTGGCTTCTGGCAGTCACGCTCTGTGTAGCAAGAGTTTGTTCTTTGGGAGGCACTTAAATATATAAAGCAAATCTTTACAGACATAAGGGGAGAAATTGACAGTAATATACTAATAGCAGGGGACTTTAACACCCCACTTACATCAGTGGATAGATCATCTAGACAGAAAATCAATAAGGAAATATTGGCCTTAAATGACACATTAGACCAGATGGACTTGATAGATTTATATAGAACTTCCTTCAGAAGCAAAAGAAAACACATTCTTCTCAAGTGTACATGGAACATTCTCCAGGACACGTTAAGCTACAAACAATCCCAGTAAATTCAAGAAGACTGAAATTATATCGAGCCTCTTTTCCAACCCCAAGGCTATGAAACTAGACATCAATTACAAGAAGAAAACATACACACACATTCAAAGACTAAACAACATGCTACCAAACAACCAATGGGTCAACAAAGAAATAAAATAATAAATTTAAAAATACCTGAAGACAGATGAACATGGAAGCACAGCTTTCCAAAATCTATGGGATGCAGCAAAAGCAGTTTTAAGAGGGAATTTCATAGCCTACCTCAACAACAAAATAAACAAACAATGTTACACCTAAAAAAGAACGAACAAGGCCAAAGTTAGCAGAAGGAAGGAAATAATAAAGACCAGAGGAGAAACAAATGAAATAGAGACAAAAACAAAAACAAAACAAAAAAAAAGACACATACACACGATAGAAGAGATCAGTGAGGGGCGCCTGGGTGGCTCAGTCAGTTAAATGTCTGACTCTTGGTTTCAGCTCAGGTCATGATCTCAGGGTCATGAGATTGAGGCCTGTGTTAGGCTCCCTGCTCAGCATGGAATCTGCTTGAGATTCTCTTTCCCCTCTACCCCTCCTCCTGTGTTCTCTCTCTCTCAAACAAATAAATAAATAAATAAAATCTTAAAAAAAAAAAAAAAAAAGGAAAGATCAGTGAAACTAAAAGCTGATTTCTAGGGGTGGCTGGGTGGCTCAGTCAATTAAGCGTCTGCCTTTGGCTCAGGTCATGAATCCAGGGTTCTGGGATCGAGCCCTGCTTTGGGCTCTCCACTCAGCTAGGAGTCTGCCTCTCCCTTTTACTCTCCCTCTGTGATCTCTTGCTTTCTCTCTCTCTCAAATAAATAAATAAAGTCTTTAAAAAATAAAAAAAAATGGGGGGGGGAATAAATCCGGGAATGGAGTTCACAAAAAAAAAAATAAATTAAAAAAATAAAAGCTGGTTTCTGGAAAAGACAAACAAAATTGATAAACAACTAATTAGACTCATTACCAAAAAAGAAAGAGGGGAAGGCCGCCCCACTGGCTAAGTCAGTAGAGTATGTGACTCTTGATTTTGGGCTTGTAAGTTCAAGCCCCACATTGAGTATAGATTAGTCAAAAATAAAATCCCAGGGGCTCCCGGGTGACTCAGTTGTTTAAGTGTCCGACTTTTGGTTTTGGCTCTGGTCATAATCTCAAGGTCATGAGATTGAGCCTGACGCTGGGTTCTGTGTTGGGAGTGGAGCATGCTTAAAATTTTCTCTCTCTCTCTCTGCCGTTCCCATCTCCTGTGCTCACAATCTCACTCTTTCAAAATAAAATAAAATAAACTCAAAGGGATTAAAGACTTGAATGTAAGACCCCACACCATAACAATCCTAGATGAGAACATAGGCAGTAAGCAATTTGACATTGGTTTTAGTAATATGTTTTTAGGACAAGTCTCCTCAGGCAAGGACAACTAAAGCAAAAATAAACAAATGGGGCTACATCAAACTGAGAAGCTTTTTCACAGTGAAGGAAATCATCAACAAAATAAAAAGGCACCCTGCTGAATGGGAGAAGATATTTGCAAATCACACATCCAATAAGGGGTTAATATCCAAAATATATTAAGAACTCATACAACATAACATTAAAAAGAAAAAAAAAACACCCTCATTTAAAAATGGACACGAGAGGGGCACCTGGGTGGCTCAGTCCGTTAAGCGTCTGCCTTAAGCTCAGGTGATTGGGATCAAGTCGCACACTGGGCTCCCTGCTCAGTGGGGAGCCCGCTTCTCCCTCTCCCTTGGCTGCTCCCCCTGCTTGTGCTCTCTCTCTCTATCAAATAGATAAATACAATCTTTTTAAAAAAAAATAGAAAATGGGCAGAAGACATTTTTCTAAAGAAGGCACACATACGGGGTGCCTGGGTGGCTCAGTGGGTTAAGGCCTCTGCCTTCGGCTCGGGTTGTGATTTCAAGGTCCTGGGATCGAGTTCCATGTCGGGCTCTCCGCTCACCGGGGAGCCTGCTTCCCCCTCTCTCTCTGCCTGCCTCTCTGCCTACTTGTGATCTCTGTCAAATAAATAAATAAAATCTTAAAAAAAAAAAAAAGAAGGCACACAGATGGCCAGCAAATACCAGAAAAAGTGCTCGACATCACTCACCATCAGGGAAATGCAAATCAAAACAAACTGAGACATCACCTCACACCCGTCAGCTCAGCTGTTATCCAAAAGACAAAACATAACAAGTGTTGGCAAGGACGCAGGGAAAGGGGAACCCTCGTGTGCTGTGGGTGGGAATGTAAATTGATGCAGGCACCCTGGAAAACAGTGTGGAGGTTCCTAAAAAAATTACAACAAAAATGAAATCACCAATTCGAAGAGATATCTGCACCCCTATAGTCACTGAAACATTATTTACAATCACCAAGATATGGAAGCAACCTAAGTGTCCATCAATGAATGAATGGATAAAGAAGATGTGATACAAACACACACACTCATGCACGCACACGCACACACGCACACAATGGGATATTACTCAACCATAAAAAATGAAATCCTGCCATTTGCGACAACATGGTTGGACCTAGAGGGTATCATCCTAAGTGAAATAAGTCAGACAGAGAAAGGCAAATACTATATGATTAAATTCATATATGGAATCTAAAAAAAACAAATAAACAAACAAAAACAGAAACAGACTCTTAGATACAAGAAACACGTTGTTGGTTACCAGAATGCGGAGGGCTGGTGGGGGATGCACAAAGTAGGCAGAGCGGTTTAAGAGGTACAAACTTCCAGTTATAAAATAAATGTCATGTACAGCATAGGGAAGGTAATCCAAGAATATAGTAGTAACTTCGTATGGCAACAGACAGTAACTGGACTTATCCGGGGTGGGGGGAGTCATTTCATAATGTATAAAAATATAGAATCACTATGATGTACGCCTGAAACTAAGAGAATATTCTATGTCAATTATGAAAGGAAGGGAGGGAGGGAAAGAAGGAAGAAATTGTTTTGTTCATTTTTACTGCTGAATAGTATTCCATAAACAGGCCAGTTCATTTACCCACTCCCCCCTTTGGGTTGGTTCCAACTTTGGTGATTCTGAATAAAGCTGCTACCAACTTTCTGCATGGCTGTTTGTGAGAACGGTAAGCGTTCATTTCTCTGAGGTAACTACCTGGAAGTGGGCTTGCTGCAAGGTCATGGCAGTTTTTGTTTTTTAAAGATTTTACTTATTTATTTGACAGAGAGCGAGAGATCACAAGTAGGCAGAGAGGCAGGCAGGGGGCGGGGGAAGCAGGCTCCCTGCTGAGCAGAGAGCCCGATGCAGGGCTGGATCCCAGGACCCTGGGATCACGACCTGAGCGGAAGGCAGAGGCTTAACCGACTGAGCCACCCAGGCACCCCGGTCATGGCTTTTGAACTTGCACTTACCCACTGGCTAACAATGTGGAGCCTCTCAGTGTGTGCTTATTTGCCATCTGCTCATCCTCGCGGATGAAGTGTCTGTTTAACACTTTTGCCCATTTAAAATTGGCTGGTCGTTTTCTTACTGCTGAGTTTTAAGAATTTTTTGTGTATTCCAGATAAAGGTCTTTTGTCAAATCTATGATTTGTGAATATTCCCTCTCAGCCTCTGACTTGTCTTTGCCTTCCCTTAACATACACTGTCAATAAATTGATGAAGCCAGCTTGTCAGTTTTTTGTTTTGTTTTGTTTCTTTCTGGGATCCTAGTTTTAGTCTCATATTTAAGAACTCGATGAACCCCAGGCCAGGAAGGTTTTCTTCTGTGCTTTCTTCCAGACATTTTATAGTTTTAGGTTTCAGATCTATGATTCATCTTAAGCTAATTTTAGTTTAACGTGTGAGGTTTAGGACAAGGCATCTTTTGTGTTTGGTGGGGGTTGTTTTGTTCTGTTGTTGCATATTGGTGCCCCAGTGTTCAACACCATTTGTTGGCAAGTTGTTAAAACTCGTCAAAGCCAACCGACCATATTAGTGCGGGTCTGCTTCTGGACTCTATTTTGTTTCACTGGTCCATTCACTGTGTCTGCTCCTCAGAACATGCCACACTCTTTTTTCCCTTTATAATATGTGTTATTTTTTTATGTAAGAGTTTATTTATTTGCGAGGGAGAGCGACCACGCATGCATGCAAGAGAGGGTGGGGCGGGGCTGAGGGAGAGGGAGAAGCAGACTCCCCACCGGGCAGGGAGCCTGAGCCTGAGGCCATGACCTGAGTTTCTCCACTGAGCCACCTGGGTGCCCCAGAACGCACTACACTCTTGATTCCTGTTTCAAGTTGTGTTGTAGTAAATGCTAAAAACATACAACATAATGCCTCCGATTTTATTCTTCCTTTTGGAAATTGTTTGGGCTATTCTAATGTCTCTAATTTCCATTTAATTTTACAATCAGCTTGTCTCTATCTACAAAAAATCCTGCTGGGGTTGGATTGGGATTATGTTAAATCTACAGATCACTTTTATGGGTTGAATGGTGTCCCGGCCACCCCCCCCCCACCCGCCGCCAACGAAAGACACGTTGAAACCCCAACCTGGGCCACATCACCTCAGAATGTGATTTTATTTACTTATTTTAAGTATTTATTTATTTGAGAGATAAAGAGGGTGCTCAGGGGGCGCCTGGGTGGCTCAGTGGGTTAAAGCCTCTGCTTTCGGCTCGGGTCATGACTCCAGGGTCCTGGGATCGAGCCCCACATCAGGCTCTCTGCTCAGCGGGGAGCCTGCTTCCTCCTCTCTCTCTGCCTCTCTGTCTACTTGTGATCTCTGTCAGATAAATAAATAAAATCTTAAAAAAAAAAAGAGAGAGGGTGCTCAGGAGGAGGGGCAGAGGGAGCTAGAGAATCTCAAGCAGACTCCACGCCTAGTGCATGAGACCAACTCGGGGCTCGATCTCATAACCCTAAGATCATGACCAGAGCTGAAATCAAGAGTCCGATGCTTAACTGCCTGAGCCCCCCAGGAGACCCCCCATGTGATTTTATTTGGAAATAGGGCCATTGTAGATGTAGTTAAGATGCGGTCATAGTGGAGCAGGGTGTATCCTTAATCCAGTATGACCAAGGTCCCTATAGGAGAAGGGACATACAGAGAGAATGCCAGGTGACAAGAGGCAGATGTGGAAGTGCTGCTACTTCAAGCCAAGGACACCAAGGATTGGCAGCAAGCCACCAGAAGCTGGAAGAGGTAAAGAAGGGTCCTCCCCAGAGACTTCAGAGAGAGTAATCAAATCCTGTGGATTTCCGACCTCTAGCTTCTCAACCTGTGAGACATGAGTTTCTTTTCTTTTTTTATAGATCTTTATTTATTTATTTATTTGAGAGTGTGGCAATGGGGGGGGGTGCTACAGGGAGAAGCAGACTTCCTGCTGATCAGGGAGCTGGATGTGGGGCTCGATCCCAGGACCCCAGGATCATGAGCTGAGCCGAAGGCAGACGCTTAATGACTGAGCCACCTAGGTGCCCCATATAATAGTATTTTTTTTTTCAATTCGTTTTCAAGTTCTCATTATGAGCATAATGAAATAGGATTGATTTGTGTATAAATCCTGTAACTTGCAGCCATGATGAAATCAGTTATTGCTTGTAAGAATTCTAGAAGTCTTTTTTAAGATTTTATTTTAGTTCTTTCTTTTTTTAAAAAAAGATTTTATTTATTTGTTTGACAGAGAGAGAGATCATAAGTAGGCAGAGAGGCAGGCAGAGAAGAGGGAAGCAGGCTCCCCACTGAGCAGAGAGCCTGGGGAGTGGGGGGGACACGGGATGACTCCATCCCAGGACCCTGGGATCATGACCTGAACTGAAGCAGGTCCCAACTGGGCCATGCAGGTGCCCTTAAATGCTTTGTGCTCAACAGGGAGTCTTCTTCTCCCTCTGTCCCTCTCCCTTGCTCATGCTCTCTCTCTCTCAAATAAATAAATAAATAAATTTTTAAAAACCTGCAAATAGGGGCACCTGGGTGGTTCAGTGGGTTAAGCCTCTGCCTTCGGCTCAGGTCATGATCTTGGGGTCCAGTCCTGGGATCAAGCCCCGCGTCGGGCTCTCTGCACGGCGGGGAGCCTGCTTCCACCACCCCCCATCTGCCTCTGTCTACTTGTGATCTCTCTCTGTCAAATAAATAAATAAAAATCTTTGTAAAAAATAAATTAAAAATAAAAATAAAAACCTGCAAATAAAAGATTTTAACTAATCTCTACACCCAACATGGGACTCCAGCACACAAACCCAAGATCAAGAGTCACATGCTCTACCAACTGAGCCAGCCAGGTGCCCTGAGTTCTAGAAATCTTTAGTACTTCTCTCTCTCTCTCTCTTTTTTTCTCTTTAGCACTTCTGATGGCATTTACTTTCTTTGAAAAAAAATGTATTAATTGCTAAAAACATTCCATGATACTTCACTCTTTAGGTTAGCAACTCCCTCCTGTTGGATGCTCACATTGTTTTCTTTTGTTATTATTATTACTATTATTACTAATGACGGAATAAATTTGATTCTGGGACAGAAGTCCCTGACCTCTTTTCTAATTGTGTGAGAGGAAGGATTCCTAGAAAGGGGATTAGCAGGTCGAAGGTCTGTGCCGTCCTCAAGTACTACTCATGGCTCAGCAGCTTTCCAGAAAGGTCAAACTAGCTCATTCCCATCAGCTACATGTGAGAGCACTCAGCATGCTGAAACATTGCCAGCACTGGGAATTATCATTTTAAAGCCCTTTGCCATTTGATAGGAGAAAGACAGTATTTCCCTCGTACTTTAAAGTAATCCTTTCTAAAATGCACCCTGTCCCATCCCTGCTAAAAACCTTCCATGGCTCCCTATTACCTCTAGAATAAAGCCCAGGCCCCAGCTGACAGGTAAGCACCCCAATATCAGCTCCCATTTACTCCACTGTCAAATTCTGTGGCTTCCTTTCCCTCCCCTGTACTCAGTACTACAGCGTGGCTGGCTGTTTCCGAAACCCACTGGAAAAACTCCTTCCCTCCAAGGCTCTGCCCACACCACTCATCTCACTCCACCGTGTTGCTTCTTAAATACATGAGCCTCACGTTTCTCACTGCAATGAAGCTAACCACCCTGCACACCTGTTCAGACTCACTATGATGATTTAAAGATCTAGGGCTGCCTGGGCCGCTCAGTGGGTTGAGCCTCTACCTTCGGCTCAGGTCATGATCTCAGGGTCCTGGGATGGAGCCCCGCATCTGGCTCTCTGCTCAGCAGGGAGCCTGCTTCCTCCTCTCTCTGCCTGCCTCTCTGCCTACTTGTGATCTCTTTCTGTCAAATAAATAAAATCTAAAAAAGAAAGAAAGAAAAATAGATAGATAGATCTAATAGGTATCCAAGTGCTTTTTAATGTTCTGCATCACTCTGCCGAGGATGGCCATCTCTGCCCACCCCTCCTCTTGGAAGGAAGGAGCAGGATGGTGAGAGCTACAATTCCCTGGGTGCCCAGCCCCGTGCTGCCTCACTCAGGGCACACCCCACAGCCCGGCAGTCAGGGCCCTGGCAGGACTCGGAACCCAACCCAGGGGCTCGCAGAGGCTTTAAGGGAGAACCCAACACAGGGACTTGCAGAGGCTTTAAGGGAGGGCCGCTGGTGGAGTAAAGAAGATCCATGATGGGGGGGCGGGAGGAGGGTGCAGCACCGGAACCAGCAAGAGCAGGTTGTCATTGTGGCTCCCAGGGCTGAAAGGATAAAGGGCAGATGTACGGGGAGCTTGAAAATGTAGGGGGAGTCATGGAGGGACACAGCCGCAGCCAGACCAGGGGCAAAAGTCAGGCAGGGGCCAGGGCAAGAGCATCCTGACTTCTCCTTCCCTCCGATCCCTTCGAGTGGGTGCTGCCCAACAGAAAGCCAGCTGCAAGGGGGCCCAGGCACAGAGCCCTGTGAGAGCAGGGAGGGATGGAGAGGGTAAGGGGGTGGAGGAAGGGGGAATAACGGGGGCCAGGATTACTGTCCACCATCACCTCCCATTTTGCAGATGAAGGGTCTTGAGGCCCAGAGACAGGAAGGCACTTGCCCCCTGCTGCGGAGCTGGTAAGGTGGAGCTGGGAGAGGACAGCAGGCTCAGAGGCATGGTCGCTGGACCCAACCTCCCAGAACAGGAGGCCCCTGCTGTTAGCAGCATGCACCGTGGGCAGCGCCCAGGCACCCCTGCCCCCTGCTCTCCTCCCTCCCTCTCACTGGTCACTTGTCCCTTCCTCTCGCTTGTCTCTTTCCTAGGTCTCTGTGTCCTTCTCCACTTTCTCTCCTCCCAATTTCTGAGCCTTCTCGTCTCTGGCTTTTAGTCTCTACATTTCTCGGCCTTTCTTTTCTACATGGCTGACTTGCCATCCACCCCGCCCCACCCCTCCAGAGCTCAGTGTCTCTGCGACTCTCCTCTGGACTGTCCCCCGTGCCCCTCCGTCTCCCATCTCTGCCGAGAGCACCCAGTCCCTACACGCCCTGCCCCTGTCGCCGGCCCGTCCCTCAGCCCTGCGGCTCGGTGGCAGGGCCCGGGGGCGGGGACAGCAGGGCTGGCACGGCGCCCGGCCTGAGTCACACGCATGAGGCAGCGTGAGTCAGGCGCGGAGGGAAGTCCCTACGGAAGGGGCTTTCGGAGCCGCAATCGAATCACAGGGAAAGAGAAAGTGTTCCGACGTTCCTTTGACACAGTGACCTTGTGTGAGCCCTGGCCGGGCACACCCCCGACATCCATCCGCAGACAACACGCGCCCCCACCCCCAGCCCACCACCCCCTCGTTGCGCAGCCAGGGTCCCAAAGGGTGGGCGCCCAGGGCCACCACCCCCCAACCTCCACTGGGGCCAGGCGGCGTGCACTGTCTATTCCCTGTGCCTCCACCAGGCAGTCCTTCTCCCAGCTCCCAAAAGTCCTGGCCAATGCCCCAGCCAGCACCCCTCAGGGCTGGCCAGACCTCACACCCCTTACCCCACCGGTCCAGGCGCTGTGTCAGGAAGGACCCCTTGCAGATGGATCAGGTCACCTTGTGCAGCCCCGCCATGTGGCAGGAGATAGGCAACTTGGGGTCCTGCAGGGGTGAAAGATCCCCTCCCTCAGACTCTCCTCCTCACACTCAGCCTGGCCTGGGATCAGATCGGCTGGATTCAATTAAACAAATTTTTATTGAACACCTGTAATAAAATCCAGTGCCAGACTCTAAAAACTGGGGACAGGACGAAATATGTTACCTCCTGCCCTCGGAGAGCAGATATGGGGGGGTGGGGGTGGGGGGTGGACAATAAACACTAAGCGAAGAATCAAGAATCTAGACCAGCACTGTCCGTGGATACAGAGCTGAGGCACATCCCTGAGCTCTCTGGTGGCCAGATTAAAATGCTAAAAAAGAAATACATGAAATGAACTTGAATAATATATTGCGTTTAAGGCAATATGCCCAAATATAATCATTTCAGCATATACTCTACACAAAAATTAGTATTTCCGTGTGTGTATGTGTGTGTGTGTGTGTTTAACCCTAAATCTTGAAATCCAGAGTACTTCAGACTTCCTGCACATCTCAATTCACACTCCGCACGTGTGTCTGGGGACGACAGTAATGGGCACGCTGTCTAGATGCCCGATAAGGGGTATGGAATAAAAAAAGTAGAGCAGGGTAACGAGGTGCGGAGGGCAGGGTGGAGGAAGGACGGGTTTCAGAGCCCTGAGAGGTGGAGGTATTCTGAATCCAAGTCACCTGACCTTGCTGAACCCCAATTTCCTCCTCTACAAAATAGAGACAGGAACCCTCCCATATGCATCAGACTAACGAGCACTCATTGAATGTTATTTTGGTTCCTGCTCCTCCAGCTGTCTGTCCTAGTGGCCAACCAGCTTGCACGGGCTGCCAATCTCAGAGTCACAATCCTCCAGCCTGGACATTTAATGGCCGCCAAGGGCAGACTTGCTTCCCATCCCACCCACCATCCCTCTACCTGGTATCTATTTCTACCCCTTGCTATAGCAAGATGACTTAGCCTCTGGACTTGGCTGTCACAGTGGAAGGGATACTTAGAGCTCCTAAGAGCAAAGTATGGTAGACTTCCGGGGACCAAACCATAGTTTAAGCTGAACCCAGGCCAATGCCAAGGCGCGTGGGGGGGCACCAGGTGCCAACTTCATCATACTGGGAAGGTGAATTTCCTCTTTGAGAACTAGAAGAAGAATTTCTGCCCGTGAGACATGCTGCTCCCCAAACCTCCTACCAAGGGCAAAAGTGTCAGAAAAAGACCCATCGCAGCTGTGGGCAGAGCGGGGGGAGGGGGGGGGGATGAGGAGAGAGGGCCCCAAGCCCCAGCTATTGCTGTGGGAGGGGTTCTAAATCACCTTTACATACCCCACCTTCAGGGCAGGTAGACCAGCAGGCCCAAAAGCCCAAGCCCAAGCGAAGTTCCAGGATCAACCCTTAGCCCCTTCCGGGCGGACTCCGTGATAGGGAGGAGGCCCCAGCAAGGCTGGAAGTGGGGGATGGGAGCAGGCCCAGAAGTCACCCAGACAAAGGAGACTGCAGAGTCTGGGCTTGGGACGCAGACCGCCCTCGCCCCTCACCCCACCCCACCCCCAAGGCCTGGGAATTGGCAGGGCACCCTGGATGGTGACCCAGAAACCTGGCTGTCAGCAGATCCTGCCTGGCACTGCCCACACTGAGCTCCCCTGCTTCCCGCAGGAGTCCCTGGCAGCCGGCGGAGGGCAAGCCCTTGGATTTTCTCTGCCCACCTGCTCCCTCCACGGCCCCTAGTAGACCCACCCCAGACTCTCCCAGGTGGCCCGGATCCTACTCTCTGTATTTCCTGTCATCCAGACCTCAGAGTGGGCAAAGAGGAGGGGGTGTCCAAGCCTAGGTCCACCCTCAGACTGACACTGCCCACCAGGGCCATTCAGGTGTTCTAGTTCCCTCGAGGACCACCAGACCCCTTAGAGGCTAGGTTCCTGGAAAGTAAGAAAGAAGACAAAGAAGGGCGCCACTCAATTCGCGGTCCACTGGGCCCTAGGAGAACCTACGACCCCCGCCAGGCCTCATGGGGTCGGAGAGAGGCCTGGAGGCTGGGTGAGCAGGGAGTAAGGAGGTTTAAGCCGGCGCGGTGGGGAGGGGAGCCTACCAGGGCCGTCCCCGCCGCCATATCCTAGCCAGATTCCAGACCAGCAGGCTCGCCCTGCTCCGCCCGCCTCCCTCCTCCTTCGCCCTCCCGCCAGTGGCGACCTCCCCTCCCCCACCCCGCTTCTCTCCCCTCCCCCAGCTACCCACTTCCTCCGCCCCTCCCCCAGCCCCTTTGGCTCTCATTCATCCATCCATTCACCAAACTTGTGCTGAGCGCCAAGGCCCCCTTAGGCCCTGGTGCGAGGCTCGCGGGTGGGGAGAACAAAACAAAGCCCTTGGAGGATTCCGACAAATCCCGGGCCGGGTGTTGGCTCCTCCCCTCACCCCCAGCCCACCTCCTCCGCAACCCAGGCCCCCGCCCTTCGACCTCCGCCCTGCTTGCCTTTTCTCTCCTCAGACTCCGCCGGCTTGTGGGCCGTTCAAGTCCGGCCCAGGCCTCCCACGTGCTGCTGGGATCAGGCGGGCCCTACGTCCTCCCGTCCATCCCCGCTACGGGGACCCCAGAGCCATGTTCTCAGCCCTAAGAAAGGTTCAGGGTGGCCTAGAGGAGAAGGAACACTGAGGAACCAGGACACATGCCAGGGGCAGAAGGACCCGGCTGGGACCCTGGCAAGCCCAGCGCCCGGGTAAGGAGGGAGCCTCCGCGTAACAAGCGGTGGAGAATAGTCGCTCTTGAAGGCTTCAGGGGTCACATTCCCCTTCCGCAGCCCCAGCACTTAGTCAAGGAATAGGGACTAAGGAAACAAGTTAGAGACCACGAGAAACTCTCCTGAACCCTCGGGGCATGTTCCCAGAAGTGTGCCCACGGTGGAAGCAGGTGGCTAAAGCTACAGCCCTTGAGTCCCCAAGTACTAGAGCGGGTTAATGAACTGACAGGGACATCCAGCCCCAGAGGGCATGTGGCCTGGAGAGAAAGCCAGCCCAGGGCCTCCAGCCCCCAGAGAACAGGGGCCCGACTGGGTCGCAGTAGCTGCCCTAACCCACCTTCCACTGGCTCACTGGGGCTCACAGGGGGGTTTCACGGACTACAGAGGTTTAAAGTGTGTGCTTCTTTTCCGGGGCAGTGTACCTGCAGAGCATGTTGTACTGGACGTGGTCAGGTCCCTTAGACCAAAGGGACACATGTCTTCTGTGCACAGCTTAAATCTTAACACTCCCCCAAAGCACACTCTGGAGAGCCACCACCACAGAGCTACCCAGCGGGTCTGCCCCAACCTGAAGGGCCAAGATGGTTGCCAGGTCCTGATTACTAAACCTGAGACCAAGGGGAAAAAAAAACCATTTCCCCTGACTGCTGGCAAACCGGAAGTTCTAGAGGTAGTGGTCTCTAGAGATGAGTCTCTGCAGATCACATGACAATGAAGGTACCGTACTTTTAACATAGTGAGACAAAAAGCAGGTATCTCCGGAAGGTCTAGGAGCCCCGTCTCGGGTTTGAGGCACCTTGTCACTCCCGAGATGTTGGGTTCCTTGCCCTTTTCTCTACCTTGAGGTTTGGGGACCCATGTCCTATCCCCAGCTCAATGCCCTGTGGCTTGGCCTTTGAGAGAACAGAAGTCACTTCGGCTAATCATTCTTCATTCCACATTTTTTTGAGATTTGAACACTGTGTGAGACCCTGGGGATACCCCTGTGAATCCTGGACATCCACTCCTCTGGCCTTCCAATGGAGAGCACTGGACAGGAAACAAATAGACCACTCTTACTGATGATCGTTAAGTAGAGAAATTAGTGATATAGTATGTTAGAAATTGTAAGTGTTGGGAGATGGGGGGGGATGTGTGGTAAAGTAGATGAATGATTGTAGGGGCAAGTGTGCAACTTTACATAGTGTGGACAGTACTACTGAACAGAGACCTGAAAGCAGTGAGAGGATGAGCCCTGAGAATATCTATGGGAAGAGCAGACCAAGCAGAAGGAATGGCGGGTGCAAAGGCCCTGAGGTGAGCTCCTGCCGGGGCAGGTGTGTGAAGGTGGGGGGACATGGGGAGGCTGGTGTGGCTGAAGGAGAGCAGCAGGGAGGTAATGAGGTTGGGGGTGGGGCAGATTTCAGGGCCTCTTGGGCCTTTGCGAGGACTTCCTTTTGACTCTGTGAGATGGGAACTCCTGGGGGGTTTTGGGTTTGTTTGTTTTTTTTAAGATTTTATTTATTCATTTGACTGTAGAGATCACAAGTAGGCAGAGAGGCAGGCAGAGAGAGGAAGGAAAGCAGGCTCCCTGCTGAGCAGAGAGCCCGATGCATGAGATGCAGGGCTCAATCCCAGGACCCTGAGATCATGACCTGAGCCCAAGGCAGAGGCTTTAACCCACTGAGCCACCCAGGCGCCCCTCCTAGAGGGTTTAAGCAGAGGTAGGACATGCCTTATGTTTTAGGTGGAAAGAGATTTAATACCAGGAATTAGGTGCTTATCAAACTATTGAAAGAAGTGGAAGAATTGGAAGCTGGCTCTAGATGGCCTCCTGGTACCACAGAACTGAACTGCCCCCCTCTGCTCTGATTGGGGTGGAGGGGGGAGAATCTGGAGGCCCCACCCAAGTAGCTGAGTGGTGACACAGGGGCAGGAGGCCCCTCTGCCCCCATACATGCCTCTTGACCCCCGTAAAGTGGGTAACTGGACAGTGTAGGTGCTACAGAAAAGCACGAGTCTCCACAGCCCATTCCCCCAAATTTCACTCTTTCCTTGGTGGGACCTAATTCACATTCAAAACTGCATGGGGAATGGAAATGGGGCGAAGGGGATCTCAGCAGGTACCGCACTATTGAAAGTACATTGCCATGTACTCGTCTGCCCCGCCCCCTGCCCAAAGTATACCACTTAAAGATGGGGAATGTAGCCACCTAGTTCAAGGTCACATCCCCAGTGCCTCTATTGGTGCCCAGAGGGAGCCATCTAGCCAGGTTGGGAGAAGGCAGCAAGCCCATCCAGCCTGGGAATAGAAAGCAGAACGCCAAGCTGCTTCATCTCCCTGAGCCTCAGTTTTAACATCTGTGGGGCAACAGCATTACTGACCCGAGGGCTGTTGAGGGATCTGAGAACACATATGCATTTAATAGGTGCTCATAAATTCCTTTTCCTCGGGGTTTTCTGAGGCTGAAGAGGAGCTGGGCTTTCCTGGGTTTTAGCCTTGAAGAAGAAAGCTGACAAAGTCCATGGTGTGCCGCAGCCATGCAGCATGGGTAGCTGGCTCCAGGCATGGGGTGCCTGCCTCCTGGGCCTTCCAATTCGTTGGAGAGGTTTTCCCTCGAAAGTTGGAAGCAGAAGAGGCTCTCCTCCCATTCTAGGCCTGCCAGGCCTCCTGGCAGCAGAACTTGTGGTCATCAGGGCCTGGAGACCTGATCCTGCCAGATGACCAGATGTACTAGTAGCTGGGTGACTTTCCAGCAGAGTGGTCAAACGCCGCGCACCAGGGCGACCCTATATTTGACTTGTGTGGGTCAATACTGGTTGATACAGCCCTGGGTCCCTCCCGGTTAGGATGGGCCAGGCTGGGTTTATGCCTGCTGTCTGGTCACAACTACCCCTTTTTATTCATGAGTGTTCTGCTCCCCCATAATAGCTGGGCGTACCTATCCTGTGATCCAAGCATTCTTTCCCTAGGCATGCACTTAGCAGAAATTTGCATATCTAATCACCAAGACATTTTCTGGAATATTCACAGCGGTACTATTTGTAATAACCTCAAACCAAAGTCCATCCAAATGCCCTTCAACAGAACAGATCCATAAACGGTGGCCCATTCACACGACCAACTGTGCAGCAAGAAGAACATTCTGCTGCCACATGCCACCACGGGGATGAAACTTAGACATAATGTTGAGCAAAGGAAACGAACCCAGGAGGACGTCACGTATTATTGCGTCCATGCAATGCACGTAAAAACGGGAAGGTATAGGAGGCTCTTAGAAGTGGGGATGGTGGTACCCAAGGGGGACTGGAGATAGTTTCTTGATCTGGGTGCTGGTGACGCAAGGGTGTTCCCTCTATGAAGATGCGTTGAGGGGGCACCTGGGTGGCTCAGTCGGTTAAGTGTCTGTCTTCGGCTTAGGTCATGATCTCGGAGCCCTGGGATTGAACCCCGCATTGGGCTCTCTGCTCAGCTAGGGCTCTGTTTCTCCCTCTCTCTGTGATTTCTCTTGCTCTCACTCCCTCTCAAATAAAGTCTTTACTATTCTTATTCCTCTTCTTCCCGCCTCCTCCCATCTGCCTGTCATGTTGGGCTGGATGTAGAACATTACCAAACCTCATCCCTGGGACTTCCAGAAAACCTTGACTAAGTCAAACACTACATGGAACCATTCACAGTGGTCTTTCCCACGACTCTTCTAAGAGCTATAATGACTCAGAAGACGTAAATTGAGAAGTAAATATGAGAACCAGAAACATATACTGAGAATGAATCCCTAGGAAAGGCTAAGGGACACCTCAACCTCCTACATCCTCTGCATCTCCAAGCTTGGACTGGGAGATGGTCGGGCTCCCACTGCACCACTTAGCAAGGCTGGGGAAGAATGAGCAAACGTCAGGAAGAAGTCGCCAACAGCTCAGGTGAAAATGAGCTTAAGCTTCAGCTGTTCTGAAATACACAGTTGATCAGAACTCCCCATTCTCTGGACATTCCTGTTGGGTTTCTCAAGTTCACCAGGTTGTCCTTGCAGAAACGGAATAACCCAACTCCGACAGTAAGAAAACATTTCCTGTGGGAAAGACCAGTTCTGACATGACCAATTCCCCTGGGACTCCTCAGGCCTTGACCAACCAGATTGATGCCCCAGGCCTCAAATAGCTCTTTCTTCCTGTATGTTCCCCATAGCTCCCCACTTATCCAAATGCCATCAAGGCTGGCTCAAGCCCATCTCCTCCAGCAGACTGACTTTCCTGAGCTCCCATCCTCTCTCCCTCTGTACCACCTAGTGAGTCTCTGTTTAAGTGCCTGACAAACCCGCTCCCCCCCCCCGCCCCGCCCCTGCCAGTCTTAAGTTTCAAGAGCACAGGGAACTTTACTTTGTTCACTGCTTATACCCCAAGAGTTTGGACCAGTTCTGGGTACACAGTAGGTCCTCAATAAATATTCCATGAATGAATGAATGATGCCGCCTCATGGCATCTCCTGGCTCGCTCCTCAGCTTTCTCTGGTGTGTTCCTGGCTCTGATTCCTCCAAATATGAAATCTGCTGGAGCAGGGACTATATTTTATTTATCTTCTTTCTACCACTCCTCCTGCTGCTTAATACTTAATGAAGGAGAACAGAAAGTTGAGGAAGGGAATTCAGGGCATCTCTAATCCAGAAAGCATGGTCAGTGGGCAGTTAGCTGGATTACAACAAGGGTGTGGGTAATCCTGAAGAGAAGCAGGTTACCATATTTGCCCACAAATGTATTTGTACCTGCCTCCTTCCAGAGAGGGTTTTAGGTAGCTTACTAAAACACCCACAGTACAAGGTAAAAAAACAAGTCTTTGAGAAAACCAGGACGAGGGGAAAAATAAGAGTAGGAGAAATAAGATCAAGTCGGCTTGTTAGAAGTGGGCCAAAAAGTTGGCCAAGTTTTCCCACAGCCCCTGGAGGCAGAGGTCCCTCTCTCCCTTCCCCACCTTCCTCAGGGAAGGCCCCAGGACACAAGCCACACAGGAAGGCAGAGCGGCACCCCACCCCAGGTAAGCCGCGTCCTGGGAAGGGGCCCACCAGGACCCTTCCCACGCCTCCCAGGTCATCGGCCCCAGGGCGCGGGCATGGCAGCCCAGGCGGCCTTGGGGAGGTTGTGTCTAGGGCCGTGCGGTTCTGGGAGGGCGATCCCGGGCCCTGACGAGGGGGCCCTGCTTGCTGGCGGGGAACCGTGAACCGAGAGGAGTAGGGCGAGAACTGAAGGCTCGTTCTGCCACCCAACCCTGCAAAGGTTCTCGAGCTAACTCAATGCCTCCAGTCAACTCAACTCGCGGCCTACTAAGCGCGCGCCCGGCACTCAGGGCACAAAGATGGAGGGAGCAGCGCGCCTTCCACCCCGCCCCACCCCCACCCACTGGCTCTAGACAAAGGGGCAGGGCGCCCCTCCCCCAACCTCGCCTGGCGTTCCCCTCCACCCTCCTCTCCCCTCCGGCCGCCCTTCGGTGACTTCCTTTCCCCTTCAGGGGCAGCCTGGGCACTTCGCAGGAACTGCGTTGCACCTGGGCGCGGGGCGGGGAACCAGCGCGCTGAGGGCGGCCTCCCGGCCCACCCCGAGCCCCGGCCCCTGGGGGCCGGCCCCAGGCCCGCGCCCTCCTCTTTGAACCCGCTCCGGGGGCCCCCAGCGCCTTCCCGCCCAGGCGCCCCCGCCCCCACCCGGCCGAGCACGTGCGGCCCCCGGCCCGGAGCGCCAGCCCGCCGCCCCGGGTGGGGGCTGGGCCCACTCCCGGCTCTGCTCCCCACCCCCACCGGAAACATTCCTGAAACATTCCTGAAAGTAGGAGGCCCGGCCCCTCCGGTTCCCCACCCCGCCTCCACGCCGGGCTCAGGGTTTTCCTGGCGTCCCCCTCCATCGCCGGCTCGCCCCCTGAAGAGGGGGCTGGGCCGGGGCCTTGGCCGACCCGGGAGGAAGAAGGGGAGCAAAAAAAAACATGAGTCACAGCCGTGTGTCACTGGGCCGCATTGCATTTCCCTGCATCACGGGAGGTGTGGAAGGCCGCCTCGGGGACCAGGGGCGGGGAGGTGCGCCCGAGAGGGCCCCGGGCCGGGCCTGCAGGGCGCGCCGCTCTAAACGGCGCCCTTTCTTCTCCCACCGCCCTCCCCGCCATCTTTCCACTTTGGACTTCCTTCTCATTCGTGCAACAAGTCTTTGTTGCGCCAGGCTTGCCGGGCGGGCCAGGCGTGGCGGGTGCGGCTTGCGTAGACCCAGTCCCTGCCCTCAAAGTGCTTCCAGGCGACCACTGGCTCACGCTTTCGTGTTTTTCTTTAAAAGTCACGACGGAGAGGGCCAGGGCACAAAGTGGGAAGGCATGATCTCAAACCACCAGCTGGGTCCCCTACAGGAACGCAACCAGCCTCAGGTTTACCTGCAAGCGAGCCAGTCGTTTGTTTCGCTTGGAGGCTGCACCTTGACTACGGCTCACTCGCGGCCATTAATAAGCGAAAACTCTGGATTTCACAAGTTTCACGTTTGAATTTCACAAGACTTGTATTTCACCAGGTTGGCACTGAAATGCACATGCTGACACCTGTCCGCCCAGGGGAAATCTACGAGCCGCGTATCTGGGCGCAGGGGGCGGCGGGTAGGCCGCGGAATTCTCCCACAGGCGCGTTTCTCTCCACCCCCTCCCGCCCGCGCGGACCCCGCAGGCACGAACGCCCGCCCACATCCAACGCGCTCCGCGGGCGTCAGGCCCACACGCCCGGAAGGCCCCTAGAGGTGACTCTCCCGGGGACCCGCCCCCCCGTTCCAGGCTGTAAGGACGCCCTCCCCTCCCATCCCCCGCGAAAAGCTCCGTGGTGATCCCCCTCTGTGCACCTTCCCATGTCTCCCGGTCCGGGACAGCGGGGAGTGGGCCGTCGCCTCGGGTTCCCAGCCCAGGCCTCCCGCGGGCCCGCCCCCAGGCACCCGGCACCGCACGCCCCTCCCCGTAGTCAGCACCCACCCGCGCGACGGCGGCGGCTGGCGGGCGGCCGCCCTTTTAAATCCCCGGGCTCATTTGCATGGCCCCGCCCCCACAGTGACACGGCTGGCGCGGGCGGGCCCGTCCCCCCTGCCCCTGGGTCGCTCTTTTTAAGCTCCCCTGAGCCGGGGCTGCGCTCCTCTAATTGGGACTCCGAGCCCGGGCTATTTCTGGCGCTGGCGCGGCTCCAAGAAGGCGTGAGTTCGCGGCCCCTCCGGTGGCTTTTTTTTTTTTATATCTATCATTTAATTAAATTATTTATTTATTGAGGCCGCGCACGGGCCGTGCCTAGCTTCCTGCCCCTCGCCATCCTTCGGGGGAGGGCGAATATTTTTGTCCCCCCGCCTGGATGTGACAGATAAATACCCCGCGGGGGCCTGGGCGGCGAGCACGCGGCGGCGGCGGTCTCTGAGCGCCTCTGCTCTCTCTCCCGGTTTCAGATCCGTATTTGCTACCAGCGGCGGCGGCGGCGGCGGAGCCAGGCCGGTCCTCAGCGCCCAGCACCGTCGCTCCCGGCAGCCCGGAGCGCGCACCGCAGGCCGGCGGCCGAGCTCGCGGTGAGTCGTCCCCGGGGCCCGCGGCGGCGGCGGCGGAGGGGGGCGCCCGCGCCCCCGCCTGCACGCCGCCCCTCCTGCAAGCCGCCCAGGGCTGCAGCGCGCGCCTCCGGCTTTATTCCCAGGCCGGGGCTGCGCGAGCCGCCGGCGGGGGAGGGCCGCGCGGCGCGGGGGCGGGCGGCGGGGCCCGGCGGCGCGGGGAGGGCGCCCGCACCCCTTCCCCCGCGCCGCGGTCGCCCTGCGGGGGGCGGGGACCCGGGAAAGGCGCGCGGTGGGGGAGGGGGCGCGCGGCTGCGGCGAGCGCGAGTTGTGCACCCGGCAGAGCCCGGTGCACCTCGCGCGGCCGCCGCTCCTGCAGGAGCCGGAGCCCGAGCCCGAGCCGGGGCCCGGGCTGTGGGCGGGCGGGAAGAGGAACGGGCTACGGAGCAGCAGGCGAGTGGGGGCCCGGGTGCCCCCCGCAGCCTGGGGAAGTTCTAGAAGTGAGGGGGATGGGCAGGAACCCCACAATTCGGCCCTGTTCCCGCTCGGCCTTCCTCCCGGTGCCCCCCTACGCAGATGGAGGCCGAATCGCGGGCCTGGGTTTGGGGCTTCACCTCGACCCCACCTCTGGCCCGGCCCGCGCCTCTCGGGCCCCCAGGGCCGGGCCTGCCCTCCGCCCCCACAAACAGGTTTCTCTGCTTTGCAGGGCTCTGTTGGAACTAGTCCCTTTAACTCCCCGTTTCATTTTTTTTTTTTTCTTCTGGGGCTTTATTTTGCGGGGAGGGCGCGGAGGGAGGTGGCTTTCTTCCTCTACCCCGCGCCCGCGCGCGCCAGGTTTCCTGCCCCAAGGCGGGCTTGGGTGCCCCCTCTGGCAGGAAGTGGGGCCGGGTGCACCCGCGTGGCGGTGCATGCGGTCGGGGTGCACCAGTTTCCCGCGCCTGCGAGAGCTGCTCGTGCCCCTCCCCCCGCGCGCTCTCGCCCCTAGTCCCGCCGGCAGACCTGCAACGGCCCGGCGCGGACACTTGCAGAGTCACCCTGGGGCCGACTCTGGAGCAGGGGGCGACACGAACTTAACCAGTCTCTCGGCGGTTAAGGAAAGTGGAGGGCTAGAGAGGTCGCTTGTAATCTACTCTGTCCTGCCCGCCAACTTGCTGTGTGACCTTGGGCAACTCCTCAGGCCTCTCTGGGCTACTTTTTTCCGGAAAACAAGGGAGCCCATGCTGATTTCCTACGGTCGTTCTCTTAGACTCCCTAAGCATTTGTGGAATACACACTGGATGCACGGTGTACGGGGGTGGGGCACGCTTGAGGCCCAGAAGGGCTTATTACAAACTGGAGGGTTCCGGTCGGGCCCTTTTAAACATGGCTTCCCCTAAGCCAGGCCTCTGATATTCAGAAACAGGTGGAAGAGACAAGCATTTCCCTTCACCAGAGAGGGCCACAGGCCTTCATTCAGTTCCTGGAGGCCTGGACTTGGAGGGGTGGGGTGTCGGAGAGTGGATTAGAGGGTTCCTAGTAGTAAGAGGTGGGGGGAAGCTCTAGATGATGCAAGAACTTTCCCGGAGACCCACCAGGATTTCCAGGCATGTTGGGCCCAGGCTTTCTGGGATTAGGGGCTAGCTTGGCGCAACTGGACCCCCCTCTGTGAGGGGGGCCTTCACAGACCTCATGTGAGGTCAGCACTCATTTAGACTGATTAATTTTGATGTTTAGTTTGAAGGGGAACCTGTGGTGTAATATAAGATTCTAATCACTGCCTGTAATTACAGAGCAGGCCAAGCCACTAATGACGGAGCAGGATAAATTACCAACCACCTTGTTTTAAAGGGTCTTCAAGTCTGAAATATTATAAAATAGAATAATTACCAGACAAAGTCTCACCGTCTGGAGAATCTTGAGGCTTGGGGCCTCAAGCCCTCCAAAAGTCACAAGTTTGGGAAAAAAAAAACAAACCCCACAAAAACCTTTTTTTCCTCTTGTTGAGTTAAAATTGGAAATTGTCTGAAAAGGGGAAAGGAAAGTCATTTTCGAATGTTCTAGTTCTCATTTTGATTGGAGTGAGGACTTCCTGTTGTGGACCTATTTTCACTATGATCTGGTTTGATTCTTTGCCTCAGTGTGGAAAGGTAGTTGAGGTAAACATCTTCGCATTCCCCCCATTTTACAGGTTGAAGCTCTTTTAGAAGCAAAGACGCTTGGGCCTACCCTTTGCCAAGGGCAACCAGGGGTTGGTTACCAGGGAGGTGGAGAGCCATGGGTCTGCACCTGGGAAGACAGAGGGGGATCGGACCGGATGTGGGGAGGACCCTCACTGTCTTTTTTTTAAGCTTCTGGAAGAGGCTACCAAATAATGGGGTGCCGGGTGTTCCTTGCAGTGGGAGGTTTTAGGTAAACTCACAATTAGTGGGGCTGATTAAATCCAAATGGGCCTCTAAGGAGGGAAGATGCTAGGGGAAAAAAACAAGAAACTTTGAGGACCAGCCCTGCAAGGTGGGGAAGGGCAACTAGCATCTGTTCAAAGGAGCTCAGGGGAGACCCAGGCACCAAAGGGGAAGATCTCATTTGACTCCAGGTGGTGTGTGGGGTGGGGGGAAAGGGGAGAGCCACCTTTCCCCTTTGGCTTTCTTTTTCTCCCTCCACTACAATTTCAACCATCTTCCCCAAATTATTCCCGAGCCTTGATTCCTCAAGGCTCTACCCTGGGGAGAGAGTGGAGAGGAGAACTAAGTGGTGGGGTGGGCACAACCCTGGCCCCGTGATTGGTGTGGAGCATCAAGGTTGGGCCTGAGGCTTGGGCCATGGTGGGTAGGCCACGCTGCTGGCCCGGGGCTTATTCCCTCTGCTAATCTTTCCACCCTTGTTGCCTGTGAGTCGCTCAGGCTGGGTTTTCTCTTAAGGAAAAGGGGAGCTGGCTAGAGAGAGGGACCCCCTAGGGAGCACGAGGACCCTCCCATCTACACCTTTGTTCAGGTGCCCTCACCCACAGAACCACATCTGAGCTGGCTGTGCCTCTTGGGCCTGGGCCCTGTGTGGGTGGCAGGACAAAGCATGCTTCTGCTAGAGAGATAAGGAGCTGATTAGGGCCAACTGCCCAAGCCCCACCCTGTTGCCCGCACTGGGGCTGGGCAGACCCCGGTTCTCAGCAAGCAAGGGTATCCCTGGGGAGCAGGCAGGGTCCCCCAGTGCCCTTTGAGGGCACTGGTGGTGAAGGGGTTGAGAGGGGACCAAAGCAAGGGGTTGTGTTTTAAACAACTTTGCCTGCTTCCCAGCATCCTAGCCATCGCTCCTCCACCTGCTCCAGAGAGAAGGGAAGATGAGCGAGTCGAGCTCGAAGTCCAGCCAGCCCTTGGCCTCCAAGCAGGAAAAGGACGGCACTGAGAAGCGGGGGCGGGGCAGGCCGCGCAAGCAGCCTCCGGTGAGTCCCGGGACGGCGCTGGTAGGGAGTCAGGTGGGTGTCCAGACCTTTGCCTCGGTTTACCTCTCTGGGTTGGGGAGGTGCCAGGTGTCTCTGCAAGTGAAAACTGGAGCAGAGGGCTGCAGAACCATTGCTGTGTGTGTGTATCCCCTCCAAACACGCACCTGGCACGCGTCGACCCTGGTCAGGTTCTGAGACCCACGGAGGGAAGTGGGGGCTGAGAAACCTTGAGCCCTGAGCCCGTGCCAGATCATCCAAGCTGGAAGTGACCCTGTGGTCACCTGGGTCAGTGCCCCCACCCTGGTAAACTACCCACGCTTTACTCCCAGGGTGTTGCGGACCAGGGCCTTATAGTTAAGATGAGTCGCGTATACGTACAAGTTCCGGGTTTCTAATCCTGAGAGTCCTTGCACGTACTGCTCTGTCCAGTCACCATAAACATTTCTAAAGACTTAACTGTCGGTTTCTGGACTTCCTCATCCCAGGCCCTAACAGAAAGGTCCTGGGCAGGCACCTGCCTCTCCTTGCGTGGCCCTGGGCCAGGCTCCGCTCCAGCCCTGTAAAAAACAAAACAAAATGGAAGCCTAAAGACTTAAAAATGCGGGGAAGTTGGCGAGAGAGTGACCCTGGGAACCGTGGTGCTGTCCCCCACTGAGGTTGCATGGGGTTAGAAGGCCAGCCCAGGGGGTGCCTGGGTGGCCCAGTGGGTTAAGCCTCTGCCAAAAAAAAAGACCAACCTGGCACTTTGGGGCACGCTGAGGAGCCTGGCCTGTCAGGCTTGGGGGGGGCCACCTGGCATGCAGTGGGGATCTTGGATTCTCTCGGGCGGCGGCTGGCGAGGCCCAGCTTACGTCGCTTTCCCGGGGAAGAGGGCAGGAGTCGAGGTCAGCCCTTGCTCTCTCGGCACAGTGGGTGGGCCTTGGGCTCCCGCATCTGTAGGATGGAGAGCGCGGTCTGTACGGGCTTCGGCGGGGCGTGAGCCATGAGGCGGCGGAGAGGTGGGCTTCCAGAGCCCCCGGTGTGGGGAGGGAAGTCATTCTCTCAGTCTGGTTCCCGTGGCCTGCACCCTGTGCCGGTTAGCTGGGGCCCGCAGAGGGGTGCCTGAGAGGGGGTGCTGGGTTACAGGACCATGGTGGCCCTAAACAGCCTGTGGACAGCCGCCCTGAAACCGTAGCCGATGTGCCTTCACTGCCTGGCTTCTACGCCTCATGCAGCAGCTTCTTACTCTGTCGGGCTTATTAAAATTTCAGCGGCAACCACGGTAGGGAGCTCTGGGTTTCCGACATGTGGGCATACTTCCTTCTCCGCGAGGTGGCCTGGAGGGAGTCAGTTTGCTGGGAGAGGCTGGAGGCTCTCTAGCGGGGCGAACGGGGCATCCTTTCCCCTCTTCGGGATCCCTCACAGCGGGGAGGCAACTGTCTTGGCCCAGTGCTGGCCACTTCCACACTCTTCATTTAGTCTCTGGATACCCTGTGAGGTGTCTTGTCACCATTTACGGTTGAGGAAACTGAGGCCCTAGCATCCCGCGTCTTGCACAAGAGCTTCGAGCCCCGTGGTGGCAGAGCTGCCTGACGGTGTCTTTGTGCCCCCGCGCCGCCTTGCCCTTTTCTGCATTCTTGTCCTCCTGTTGGCGCTAGGAGGCTTGGGAGGGGCTTTGCAGAAGATGGTCAGTGTGAGAACTTGAATCACGAGGGCTTGTCTGCTCTGGTGCCTGTGGATTTCTGGGTTCGGGGCACTGGCTTGCTGACTCAGTCTTGCTGGGGTCAGGGGACAGTGCCATGTGTTTTGAAAGGGGTGGGACAGGTGGCTTCTGTGTTCCTGATGACCCCATCTGTCTTTGCAGAAGGAACCCAGCGAAGTGCCGACACCTAAGAGACCTCGGGGCCGACCAAAGGGGAGCAAAAACAAGGGTGCCGCCAAGACCCGGGTAAGGATGGAGGAGGACGGCCCCCTTCTGCCCATGGCCACAGCTGGGGGAGGTCTAGGAAGGCACTGGCTTGTACTTATTCTGTCTCCTTCCCTCTTTCCTGGCATGGGTGGCAGGGGGTCTTGGCTAATTGGGGAAGGCAGGGTGATGACCAAAGCCTCATTTAAGGGGAAATCAAGTTAGAAGTCCCATAGCTTTCGTTGTCTGGAAACAGGCGAATCGGGAAGAGGGAAGGGGCGGTTCCACCAGTCCCTGCGTGGAGAATGTTCCATTCGGGGGTCCCCCTGGATCCCGAGGGAGTAGGGATAAGCAGGGAAGGACAGATTCACAGTGGCAGCAGTCTCTCAGAGAAGTTGTTTTGTTTTTTATTTTTTTTCTGAGACACGACTCATATCCTCTGAGTCATGGGTGGAGGAGGGAGTGGGGGGCGTGTGTGTATGTTGGGGGGGTTGCAGTGTGGCTGGCCAGTCATCACCAGCTGGACTCGGGTGGGCCTGCTGGGGTGAGAGTCCCAGGCTGCCCTGAGCAGAGGTGGGGAGTTCTGCCCCTCCCCACCAGGGCGCTGGTGGTTGCGTGAAGACTGAGGGACATTTTTGACTTCGTGGATCTTTTCTCTGACCATCTAGAAAACTACCACAACCCCAGGGAGGAAACCAAGAGGCAGACCCAAAAAACTGGTAGGTGAAGGGATGGCGGTGATGTGGTTTGCTGGGGAGGATGTTTAAGGATGGGGATACTGAGTCCTGTGCGCTCACCGTGGAAGGACGGCTCTGCCTGTCCCGAGCCGGGAGTAGTGGGACATTGTCCCCTTCCCCAGGCCTACAGGGAAAGGGATTTGCGTGTGGCCCAGGGTCCTGGCACCCAGCCCAGGGCTTTTAAAGGGCTGTATCCCTGAGAAGCAAGGGGTCCCAGGTACAAACCTGCCCTAGCCAGGGGTGGGGCTCCTTCTCTTTCCTCTGCTCCTAGAACAGACTCAACTTCTAGGGGGAACTTGGGGGCCATCTAGTCTCCTCCTCCCACCCCAGCCCCATAATAGAAGTGAGGAAAGAAGGCCACGGGAGCAGAGCCGGGGTCTGTCCTCACCGCCGTCTTGGGAGGTCTTGGGTAGGGAGGAAGAGGCAGCCAAGGAGCTCGGCCCTAAGCTGCGCTGGCAGGGCTGTGTGGGAGCTGAGGGGTGATCCCACATGGAGGCCCCTCCTCACTGGGACCCACCATCCATTTCTGAGCCCCCAAATAGCTGCTAAAGCAAGAAGGCAGGTTGAGTCAGGAGGCTGCCTCTGGGGCTTCCACTGAAGTCAATGGCCACCCCAGCCTTGTTCCTCCTGGCCCTTTTCTGTCCCCCCCAACCTGCTCCCTGAACTCCCTGAGGCCTTCATTCCTCGAGCTGAGCCACCACCAGGGTGAGGAGGGGGGGGTCAGGGGGTGCTGGCTGGGCCCCAGGAGTGAGTAACAGGAAACAAGTTGTTTGGGAGTTTGTGCCTGGCACGGGGGGCCGAAGGCCCGTGTGGTGTCCCGACATTCCCGCCCAGTGAGTGAGCCCCGGCGGCACACACACTTCCCCTTCCTCCCCGCCCTGGCCTGGGGTCAGTCCGTGGCCTGGCTCCATAGCCCCTCAGTTGCCCCTGCGGCCCAAGGCCACCTGGTTCCCCAACGAGGCACCCAGCAGCCACCCCTTCCCGTTTCCTCTTCCTGGCCACGTCTGTCTCCCCCTCCTACAGAAAGCCAGTTACCTCCTCACTTCCCTGAGCTGGGCGTTGAGGGGGGGACAGGCCCTGGGGCCAAGGGGGCCTGGCTCCTTACAGGAGCAGCCTGTGTGTGGGGTTTTTTCCCTCCCTTTAAATTCTTCCTTTTTTATGAATGAAACTGGGCCGTGGAGGTTGCTGAGTCACTCACACACTCAGCCCTGACTCATCCCCCTTCTGGAGAGCCAGGGAACCCAGGGAGGGGTGGGGGCCCTCCTGGCCTGTGCCCTCACCCCCCAGCACCACCAGTGGGGGGCGGGGCCAGGCCTGGCACTCCTGCTGACCGGCCTGCCCGCCTCCTGCCTCGCAGGAGAAGGAGGAAGAAGAGGGCATCTCGCAGGAGTCCTCCGAGGAGGAGCAGTGACCGCGCCGTGCCGCCTGCTCCTTGGCCGAGGAGCGATTTTCCTTCTGGGACTGGACAGCTCCGCTCCGCTCCCGCCGCCCCTGCCCCCTCCCCCAGGCCCCCCTCTTCCCCCGCACAACCGCCACCCACCTGCGCCCTCGCCGCCACACTACACAGCACACCAGCCGCTGCGGGGCCCCAAGGCCCGAGTGGGGAGCAGTTTCCTTCGGTCTCGGTTTCCAGTGACCCCTCACCCACACGCACACTCACAGCTCCAGACACAGCCGACCCCCAGCCCTGCCACACCCTGCCCTCTGCTGTGTCCCCACGCCCTACGGTGGGGACATTGCTGACCGGGCTCTTGGTTTGTGGGGGGGGGTTCCCTTCTGCTTCCCCATACTTCCCTCTGGCTTCCCACTGAGGGGCCTGGGAGGGCTTCCCTGGCCTTAAGGGGCCTCACGCCCCATCTCCCCATCTGCCCCCTCCACAGCACAGGCAGCGGCAGGTGTGGCCAGTGGGGAGGGGTGCTGGGCCCCGAGATGCCCCCCACCCCACCCAGCCTGTGTCTCACTAGGTGCGGCTCACACCCACTTTTCTTTCTTCCTCCCTTGCCTGGTCCTTGCTCTGGGTCAGACGGCCCCCTCTGGGCACAGGAAGGAAGGCAGGAGGGGTCTGAGCCCCCTCCCCTTTCTAAATGGGCTCCAGCCCACCCCACCCCCTCACTCTGGAATCTATTGCAGTGAGGGAAATGCAGTCCCCCCTTTTTCCAGGTGAGGTCCCGGAGGCCTAGGCTCCCTGCCACGGCCTCCCCAGGTGGGCTGGAGCCACTGCCCAACCCCCTCCGCTTCCACCCCAGGCCTCAGTTTCCCCCTTCCTCACACGGGGCACAAATAACAAGGAGCTAGCCTTGCCCACTCCCACCCTTCTGCTCCTCCCTCCCCCCCAAGGTTCTGGTTCCATCTTTTCCTCTGTTCACAAACTACCTCTGGACAGTTGTGTTGTTTTCGTTCAATGTTTCCATTCTTAGACATCCGTCATTGCTGCTGCGACCAGCGCCAAATGTTCATCCTCATTGCCTCCTGTTCTGCCCGCGGTCCCCTCCTCCGAGGCACTCTTAGGGGCAGGGGCCCAGGGCAGCACAGGCTGGGTTGCCGACCACCCCAGTCCCAGGGAAGGTGGGGCCCTGCCCCTAGGATGCTGCAGCAGAGTTGGGGGGGGGGGCTGTATTGACCGTCGGGTGTAGAGGCTACCTTCTCCCCCCTGTTCTGCCGGGGAGGAGGTGGCCATTATTTGTCCCAGCCTGGGGCCCCCCCCATCTGGTTTCCTATTTGCAGTTACTTGAATAAAAAAGATATCCTTTTCTGGACTGGAATCCTTCTGTTGTGGGTACCTGGGGTAGGTAAGAGTGGAAGCCAAGGACAGAGTTGGTGGGGGTGGCTCTGGGGGAGGGGGGGAGAGGAGGAAAAGCCTTAGCTCCAGGGAAGGTAATAAGCCTCTCTTTAAAAAAAAAAAAAAAAAAAAAAAAAGGCACCACACCCCTAGCCACAAAAACAGTTTATTTACAAAATATATATACTGAATACTATACATTAGGCCCTGTCACCATGGAAACAAATCCAAAGCCAGGTTGGGGAAGGCTCAAGAGAAAGGTGGGGCCTAGGAAAAAAGTCTCCCAACCACCCTTCCAACCCGGCAGGAAAAACTTGGATTAGCCTGGTGGAGGGGGGAGTGGGTGGAAGGCTCAGCCCATCAAGGATTGAAGGTCTGGGCTGGGGGAGGCGAGGATGGATGGATGGATGGAGGAGTGGAGAGGAGACCCAGTTCCCAGCAGGGGGAGCTGGGTGAGTGCAAGTGGGGAAGGACAGGGCAGGCCCCAGGAGCACTCCCAAGTGCCATGGTTCTGGAGAACAGGGGTCTGGGGGTGAGGTCAGGTCTTGACGTCCAGCAGGGGCATCCGCTTGTGCTGGTAGCCACTCTGCCAGCCGTGTACCACCTGTGGGGGCAGAGACCGGGCCACAGGGCTGGGGTCCAGGGCAGAAGCTGTGGCACCCCTGGCAGGAGGGCAGCCCACTAGCCCTGGCCCACATAGGGAGGTCTGAGGACAGAACCTGGCTCTGGGGAAGAAGACAGCAGGTTGCCCTGCTGACTGTTCTGCCCCCACCCACCCCGCGCTCACCTTGGGGTCCCCCACATCCGAGAGCAGCTCCTGCTCAGCCTCATGCAGCTCCTCCGCGGGGTCGTAGCTGTACATGGGGAGCAGGTGATGGCGAAGCCGGTCCACTCTGGGGAGCAGGGGAGGGCGCTCAGTCCAGGGGAATCCCACTCCCAACACCTAAGACCCTGGGGGCCTTTAGGGGCACACTATGGTTCTGAGAATGCATGCCCAGTTCTAGAAGGGGCCCCTCTTCAGTGGGTTCCAAGCCCAGTTTGGGCAGGAAAACCTCACAGTGGGGTGTAGGGAATTTGGGGCTGGTATAAGGAAAGCCCAAGGGCATCTTAACCTTTGCTGTAGAGAACCAGGCCTATGGGAAGAAACTTATGAGCCAAATGCAGGGGAATTAACACTGGGGACAGGGACACTCACCGCTTTTTCTTCTGGACATACATTACCTGTAACAGAGACACAGCGCTGTGCAGGCTGCTGAGCCCAGGACAGCCCACGAGAGACCCACCTCTACCCCTTCACCCATCACAGCAGGACAGCGGAGGTGAGCGGTGCAGGTTCACCAGCCCCACCGCCCCCACTCCCAGCCGAAGTGTGGGTGTGTATGTGTGTCCGTGGGGGCTCCTTACCACAACCACCACCACCCCGACCAGGGTGATGAGGAAGAAAGGCCCCAACACGTAGCCCACCATGGAGTCGCTGTTGGCCTGGGGGGCATTGGGCACTGTAGTGTTACTCATGACATCGGCAGCCAGAGGGCTGGGTCGTCAGCATGGGCAGTGGGGCCTCGGGAGGGCGCCTCCACGGGGCTCCCTGTGGAGGAGAAAGGGAGGTGATTCGTTTGACCCAGGGTGCCATCCAAACTCTGGATCCCTCTCCAAGAGCTGGTGATGTATCAAAACTTAGGTCAGGCCCTGGGACCAGGGATCCTCCGGGTGAGTAGCGTGCTGGGTTTAACCCTCCAGTGACTCCAGGGAAATCCTGGGTGTGGAGGGCACCAAGGGGAGGCCCAGAGTGCTGCCCGGCTCCTGTCCCCAAGCCAGGGTGGGGCCCAGCTCCAGTGCTGGCCAAACACTGGCACATCTCTACTGGGAAACGCTTAGATCTACGTTGGGAGCTCCTATTCCAACCTCTGGGGACACAGGGCAGCCAGCACCTGTCCAGTGGAGCAAAAGGGGGAGATCTGACAGATATATGAGGGTCCTGCGCTATGGGGCCTCCGGTGAGGCAGGAGCATCTGAAGGAGCCTGCCCCAGTCCGTCCAATCCCCCCACTTAGGCTACAGGCCTTCCCTGTGCCCTCCTTGTCCCTGGTGTGACTGCGGACATACAGCCAGGACAGCCTCTCCTCCACTGTTATGGTGCCAGGGCGGACACGAGTGGGCAGGGCTGGACTGTATCTTCGAGGTGATGTCACCTCCCTCTGGTCCCCACCCGGGGCTCCGCCCAGGTCCCTCCCCTCTTTAGCGTGGGCTGACAGGCGGAGGTGAGAGGGTCAGCTCCCATCGACGGATGCAAGGAGACTGCCGATGGGCTCCTGTACGCAGACCCCAAGGTCCCCGACCCCGCTTCGCTTGGGTCTCCACTGGGGGGCAAAGTATGAACTACCTGTCCCGGTGTCCGTGAGAGCACCGAGCTTGCACGGTCGCATGCACACTGTCCCACGGTCGAAGGGACCTGCCGAGGTGGGGCGGGTGTCGGGCCGCTCCCAGGATGCGGACCAGCACCGGCGAGTGGGAGGTATAGTTCCCACAACGCTGGGCGGCTCAGGCCGGGGGAGGGAGGTTTGGGAGCTGCAGGGAGGGCCCGGACATCCCGGAATCCCGGCACCCCGAGACGTGGACCCGCGCCGGCGCTCTGCAGCCCATCCAACCCGAGCATGCCTTACCTCCCGCCGCTGGAGCCCGGACAGGAACGCCCTCGGTTGGCTCCCAGGCCCCGGAAGAGCCGGCAGGCGCGTGATCAAAGGACCCGGGGAAATGGGCGGGGCCTCAGCTCCGGGGCGCAGCCAATCCAGTGGCGGAAGGCTGCCGGCCCGGAGACTTCTGGAGCGGCCAATCCAGAGCTGGGGGGTGCGCGGGGCGAAGGCGGGGAGGGCCGGGGTTGCAGGGCCCACCCCGCGGCAGCAGGGGGCAGGCGAGCGCCGCGCAGCGGGGGGAGAAGAGCGCGCGGGGAGGGGCGGGGCAGCTTCCCGGCGTCCCCCCGGGCAGACCCCGGCCGGGCTCCCGCGCTGAGGAACTGTGGTTGCAGACTGAGGCCCGGCGTTGCGTCCTCGTGCTTCCGGGTGGAACCCAGGTGTAGGGCCAAGCCAACGCCCTGAAGCTTAGTCCCGGCGTGCGGCGACTAGCCGCTCCCTCCGCCGCTGGCACCCTGCCCGGGGCCCCCACAGACTCCACTAGTGTTTGCGGAGCCTTCCAAGCCTCCTAGTGTCCCCAGGGGCCCACGGGGCTGTGCTCAGAGGGTAGACAGAGTAGGCAAGCCTGGGTTAGCTCCTGCCAGACCCACTCACCCTCCACCCTTCTCCGCGCCTCAGTCTTAACGTCTATGAAACAGGCTCTGGTGAGGATTAAGCGATCACGTGGATGAGGAGTCCAGAACATACTAGGCCCTGTTAAAATCCCTCGCTAACCTCCGTCCGGTTTGCAGGGGCACTGATGGATTAGCGGGGTGCAGTACCCCCGGGCCACAAGCAACTTAAGTAGGTAAATTTGGAAGCTTTAGTGGTCTGCGCATTGCAGTGGCACACACCAGAGATGGCCTGATGGATTGTACCAATGTTCGCATCCTGGTTGTGATACCCCGCTATGTCAGCATTGGGGGAAGCTAGGCAAAGCGTACAGGGGATGTCTTATTTCTTACAACTGCGTGTGAATCCACAATTACTTCAAGTACGTGTGCGTAGCTTTGTACCCAGACCTTCCACCTTTCCCCCCAAATCACACACGGTTAGGAAAGCTCCAGACTGGCAGGTGATGGAAGCCATCCAGAAACATAAAAGATGTGGGACCTGAACCAGGCTGAGGCGCTCCAGGGTCCTTGGGTGCTACTGGAGATAGAGGGATAATCTAGATCACCTTATTCTTGCCAGAAATAACCAATGGCTCGGACATGGTTGAGCCACTTGGTCTGGTCTTGTCTATTTCCTCAGGCCCTTCCAAAAGGAGGTTGGATGCAGAGATGACCCAACCTAGAACCAGAGGGCCGTTGGGAACTCTGGCCTCTTGCCTTCAGACACCATCATCTGACTGGTAGGAAATCAGAGATAAGGGGAAAGGAATGACAGAAATGCCTGGATCTGGAGGCTACGGGTGGATTCCCTGCTGTTCTCAGACTTTTGAACCTGAAGATTAAGGAGACAACTCATCCCAGGCTTCAGTCAGAGTTGAGGGCAGAGGGAGGGGGCCACCTTCCCTGGCGGAGCCTACCCTGCAAGGTTAGAATCAAATGATAGGTCCTCTGTCCTCTTCTTTACAACCTCTGACCACATAACTTGAGGGCCTCCTAGGAGGGGGCTTAGCAGTCAGTTGGCTAAGGCAGTGTGTAGAAAGGACTGGGGTGTCAGTGTCAGAAACTCAGCATGTTTTTACTTCTCTGGCTCCTAGGACAGTTTCAGTATAGTGCTGCTGAAATGAGCACACCTTACTCCCAGGACAGAACACGCTTCTGAGCTAGGCAGAGCAGGTGGGGTCACCCCAATTTACAAATGAGTAAGCTGAGGCCCTGAGCAGTGTGATGACTTCCCAAGGCCCTTGGTGTGATCGGCAAGGGTGAAGCAGAGTGGAATGATGGGTGGGACCCTCTTCCTGGACAGCTCTGTGCCAGCAGGTGCTCTGTGTCTATATTTGAAGCCTGGTTTGTTCCTGTGATAAGGTTTCAGATCCCATGAGGGTACCCCCAAGCCTACCCAGGGAATACTCCAGCCCTCCCTGCTCTCTTCATGCTGCTGCTACTACCTCGGGAAGGGGAGAGAGAGGGCAGAGCTGAGGCTGCACTCCACCACCCTGATCGAGTTTTAACTGTCCCATAGCTGTGTTGCTATGGTTAGTGCCTGGGCTTATGTATCCACTTTCACTAATGCCTTGCTCGTCTTTGTGTCCCCCTGCTCTGACTTACCTAACAAATCATAAAAAACAACACTTAGGAAGATCAAATTGTTGACTGAGTAATGTATAAGTAATGAGTAATGTAAACTCATTATACAACAGAGCTCAAGATTTATAGGAATGCAGTTATCTAGCTCTCAGTAAGGTCACATTCATAATGTATGGCACCCATTAAAAAAAATGGATCCAGAAGTACTTAGACATGCAAAGAGGGAGGAAAACACAGTCTATAATCAAATGAAACTGACCCAGAGCTGAAAGAAGTTGGGCCTAAGGAGGACATTAAAACAGTTATAACTGTATTTCTTATGCTCACAAAGTTGAGAGAAGGAAGATATAAAAAAGCCTCAAACTGGGATACCTGGGTTGTTCAGTTGGTTACGTGTCTACCTTCGACTCAAGGTCATGATCTTTGAGTCCTGGGATCAAGTCCTGTGTTGGGTTCCTTTCTCAACAGGGGAGCCTGCTTCTCAGTCTGTCTGCTACTCCCCCATTTGTGTTCTCTCTCTGACAAATAGATGGATAAAATCTTTTAAAAAAAAAGCCTCAAATTGAATTTCTGACGTGAAATCTGCAATGTTCAAGGATGAAAAATACACGGGATGAGATTGATGGCAGATTAGATATTGCAGAAGACAATATATGTGAACATGAAGGCATTAGAATAGAAATTATCTAAAATGAAAGAGACAAAAAAGAATCTAAAAAAATTACAAGAGCATCAGTGAATTATGGGACAATTTCAAATGGCCTAATATATCGGTAATTAGAGACCCAGAAGAAGAGGAAAAAAGGGGGACAAAAATGTTTGAAGAAATAATGACTGAAAGATTTCTAAACTTAATGAAGACCATACACCTGCAGATCCAGGAAACATAATAAACCCCAAGCACAAGAAACATGAAAAAAGTTATATGAAGTCACATTATAATCAAATTGCTTAAAATGAGTAAAAAGAGAAAATCTTAAAAGATGGAATGTACAGAGCAACAAAGTTAAGAGTGACATCAGATTTTCACCCAAAACAATCTGTGTAAGAAGATAGTGAAACAATATCTTTAAAGTATTGAAAGAAAACCTCCCAATATAGAACATTAGGCAAAAATATCTTTCGAAAACATACAATAGCCAAATTATAGAAGCAGCCCAAGGGCCCACTGATAGATGAATGGATAAAGAAGATGTGGTATAGGGGCACCTGGGTGGCTCAGTGGGTTAAGGCCTCTGCCTCCGGCTCAGGTCATGATCCCGGGGTCCTGGGATTGAGCCCCGCGTCGGGCTCTCTGCTCATCAGGGAGCCTGCTTCCCTTTCTCTCCCTCTCTGCCTGCCTCTCTACCTACTTGTGATATCTGTCAAATAAATAAATAAAATCTTAAAAAAAAAAAAAGAAGATGTGGTATAACATATGATGGAGTATTTTTCAGCCATAAAAAAAGATGAAATCTTGCCATTTGCAACAACATGGTTGGAGCTAGAGAGTATAATTCTAAGCAAAGTAACAAAGAGAAAGACAAATATTTCACTCATGTGGAATTTGAGAAACAAAAAGGAGGCAAAGGAAAAGAGAAAAACACACACACACACAAACCAAGAAAGAGAATCTTAATGACAGAGAACAAACTGATGGTGACCAGAGGGGAGGTGGGTGTGGGGTGGGCAGGGATGGGTAAAACAGGTGATAGGGATTAAGGAGAGTACATGTTGTGATGAGCACAGGGTGGTGTATGAAGTGTTGAATCACTATACTGTACACCTGAAACTAACATAACACTGTGTGTTAACTGTACTGGAATTCAAATTAAGACTTCATAAAAAATATCTTCCAAAAATAAAGGTGAAACAAAGACATCTTTTTTTGTTTTTAAGATTTTATTTATTTATGTGTGAGAGAGAGAATGAGAGACAGAGAGAGAGCATGAGATGGGAGAAGGCCAGAGGGAGAAGCAGACTTCCTGCTGAGCAGGGAGCCTGATGTGGGACTCGATCTTGGGACTCCAGGATCATGACCTGAGCTGAAGGGAGTTGCTTAACCAGCTGAGCCACCCAGGTGCCCCCAAAGACATGTTTAGATATATATAAGTTGAAAGAATTAATCACTAGAAGACCTGCACTACAAAAAATGTTAAAGGAAGGTCTGTAGGCAAAAAGAAAATTATACCAAGTAAAAATATGGGTCTATCCAAAGGAATGAAGAACTCTGGCCATGGTAACTATCTGAGTAAGTATATGTTGCTTGTTTTCTTATTACATCTTTTAAAAAGATAATTGTGTTTAAAAAATAATCATGTAGGGGTGCCTGGGTGGCTCAGTGGGTTAAAGCCTCTGCCTTCGGCTCAGGTCATGATCCCGGGGTCCTGGGATCGAGCCCCGCATCGGGCTCTCTGCTTGTCAGGGAGCCTGTCCCCCCTCCCCACTCTCTCTGCCTGCCTCTCTGCCTACTTGTGATCTCTGTCAAATAAATAAATAAAATCTTTAAAAACTAATAACGTATGGTGGGGTTTGTGCACTGACAACATTTACCAAAATAGACTATATTCTGGGCCATAAAACAAGTCTCAAACTTAAAAGGATTCAAGTTAACATATGTAAAAGTAAAATGTTTTATGCGCCTGGGTGGCTCAGTTGGTTAGTGTCTGAATCTTTTTTTTTTTTAAGATTTTATTTATTTATTTGATAGATAGATCACAAGTAGGCGGAGAGAGAGGGGGAGGCAGGCTCCCCACTGAGCAGAGAGCCCGATGCGGGGCTCGATCCCAGGACCCTGGGATCATGACCTGAGCCGAAGGCAGAGGCCTAACCCGCTGAGCCACCCGGACGCCCCAAGCATCTGACTCTTGATTTCGGCTCAGGTTGTGATCTCAGTGTTATGAGATTGAACCTCGTCTTGGGCTTGCGCTGAGTGTAGAACCTGCTTAAGATTCTCTCCCTCCCCCTCAGTCAGTCTCACTCTCAATCTCTCTCTAAAGAAGAAGGAAAGAAAAAATAAACAAATAACAGAAAGATCCTTGGACTATTCCCAAATGTTTGGAAAATGAGTAACACACCTTTAAACAAAAAAATAACTAGGGGGATGCCAGTCTGGTTCAGTAGGTAGAGCTTGATCACAGGGTTGTAAGGTCAAGCCCCGTGTTGGATATAAAGATTACTTAAAATAAAAAAATTTTTTTTAATTTTCTTTTTTTTTTTAATTTATTTATTTGTCAGAGAGAGAGGGAGAGAGAGAGAGCGCATGAGCACAGGCAGACAGAGTGGCAGGCAGAGGCAGAGGGAGAAGCAGGCTCCCTGCTGAGCAAGGAGCCCGATGTGGGACTCGATCCCAGGACGCTGGGATCATGACCTGAGCCGAAGGCAGCCGCTTAACCAAGTGAGCCACCCAGGCGTCCCTTAAAATAAAATTTTATTTATTATTTTTTTTTAAAGATTATTTATTTATTTATTTGTCAGAGAGAGAGAGAGAGAGCGCGCGCGAGCGAGAGAGTGAGCACAGGCAGACAGAGAGGCAGGTAGAGGCAGAGGGAGAAGCAGGCTCCCTGCCGAGCAAGGAGCCCGATGTGGGACTCGATCCCAGGACGCTGGGATCATGACCTGAGCGGAAGGCAGCCGCTTAACCAACTGGGCCACCCAGGCGTCCCTAAAATAAAATTTTAAAAATAATAATTAGGACATATTTTTGAACTGGATGAAAATAAAAACACAACATAGCATTTGTGGGGCACCTCTATTAGAGAAATTTATTGCATTAATGCTTTTTTTGTTTGTTTTGTGGGATTTTGGGTTTTGTTTTTTGTTGTTGTTGTTGTTAAAGAAAGATCTCATGTAGGGGTGCCTGGGTGGCTCAGTTGTTAAGTGTTTGCCTTTGGCTCAGGTCATGGTCCCTGGGTGCTGGGATAGAGCCCCACATTGGGCTCCCTGCTTGGCAGGAAGCCTGCTTCTCCATCTCCCATACCCCTTGCTTGTGCTCCCTCTCTCACTGTGTATTTCTCTGTCAAATAAATAAATAAAATCTTTTGAAAAAAAAGAAGAAGAAGAAGAAAAAAAAGAAGAAAGATCTCATGTCAATGACCTCAGCTTCCACCTGAAACTGAAGTATGCAGAAGAAAATAACAAAGATCAATGCAAAGATCTTTGAAACAGAAAACAGAAAAATAAAGAAAAATCAATGAAGCCAAAAGCTGCTTAACGACAAAATAGATCAACAAAATAGATAAACCTCTAGCCACAATGATCAGGAAAAAAAAAATACAAATCACCAATATAAGGAATAAGAGAGGTGACATCACAACAACTTTTACAGATAATAAAAGAATAATAAGGGAATATTAGGAACAAATTTATGCCGATAATTTCAACAGCTTAGTTGAAATGGAAAACACATGGAAAGACACAAATTACCTAATTTCACTTAAGAAGAAATAGATAAACTTATAACAATCTAGGTTGAATTGATACCATCTTGGTTTTAATAGCATACATTAATGCCTTCTGTCCAATTCCATACCCCCTTTATCTTTATACATTGTGTACATGTGAACATAGATTTATGATTATTGTTTTATGCATCTTTTTTTTTTTAATTTCTTTTCAGCGTAACAGAGTTCATAGTTTTACACCACACCCAGTGCTCCATGCAATGCGTGCCCTCCACAATACCCACCACCTGGCTCCCCCAACCTCCCACCCCCCGCCCCTTCAAAACCCTCAGGTTGTTTTTCAGAGTCCATAGTCTCTCATGGTTCATCTCCCCCCCAATTTCCCTCA
>PISX010010594.1:0-69566 GCA_004024625.1 Mellivora capensis
GAGTCAGCCCGACTCTGCTGCTTCCAGGGCGTGACTTTGGGCAGGTGAGCCCTGCCTCGCTGCTCCCTCTGTCCCCACTCCTTCACGGGCAGAGTGGAATGAAGGAGACACTCCACAGGTTTCCGTAGGAATTAAATCAGCTAAGCTATGTCAAGTGCTTGGAAGTACACCTGGTTCTGCGTGTGGTAGACGTGCCGGCCGTGATTAGTCACACCGGGTCTGGAGAGGCTGGTGAGCTTGCAAGGAAATACCACTTTTCTTGCAAAACTAAAGTGTACGTATGAGATGGAAATCAGGATGTCAGCCTCCCCCGAACTTAACGGAGTAGACTGCTAGAGTATTTGTCAAGTGGATGCGACTGGAGGACCACACGGGCGGGCAGGGCTGGTCATTTTATGGGAAAGTAAAATGTCACAGTGTTTCCGTGCTCATCCAGTAATTTGAGCATTATGGCAGAGCCGGTGAGGTAGGCAAGATGGGCGTTTCCTCCCTGTGAGGCTAAGTGAGGTCCCCGCCCCAAATCAAGTCCTTTTGAATCTGAGTATGTCACACAGCTTGGGAGAAGACCACAGGCTATTGCCTCAGTTTCCAGTACCTTCTCAGAGCAGGGAGACTCTGGAGAGTGATCTTTTGAGCAGAAGTAGTATTTTTTCATTTGTCTATTTCCTAGAAAATAACTCCGCTATGGTTGGAATGTTTGCCCCCGAAATTCATATGCGGAGATCTAACCTCCTTTGGGAGGTGACTGGGTCATGAGTGTGGAGCCCCCAGGGTGAGATTGGCGCCCTTCCAAAGAGACCCCAGAGAACTCCCTCGGCCCTCTTGCCTGTGAGACCATAATGAGAAGATGCCATCCTTGAGCCAGAATGTGGGCCTCCCCCCGAAACTGAATCTGCCAGTGCCTCAGTCTTGGACCTCTTGGGCTCCAGAACCTCGAGAAGTAAGTGTGTGTTGTTTGTAAGTTACCCTGTTATAACAGCCCAGACTGAGTCTCGTTTGTTCATGCACGAGGCTCCGTGCTGGGCATTTTACCTGTGTTATCTTGGCGGGGGGCGGGGGGGGGCAACCCTACCTCCGTGAAGCGCTACTGTGTGATTGGACAGAGAAGGAAACTGAGGCTCAGAGGTCCGATCATTTCCAGTGTCACTGCCCAGGCTCGTCGGATCCTGAAGCCATTCCCACAGTGGGCGGTGCTGCCCATCTCGGGGCCCCGGGCAAATGTGAAAATCACCCCCCAGTAAGCAGCACGGCTGAGTTCCAAGAAAGGAAATGTTTACTGCAGATTTGTTTTTATTCTAAAGGTAGCAAAAGGGGACCACTTGGAGAATGTTTGGCCTTTGAGAAAAACATTTCAAAATAGGCATTTTGTCTTAGGAGAGCCCTCACTGGCAAGACAGGCTCTAAAATGGGTGAGAAGTGGGAGTAATGGAGCAAAAGGTGGGTCTTACTTCTCAGTAGCAATCAGGAATGAGCAAGTCTCTGGAACAGTGTGTAACTAATACAAAATTTTGCTTATATGAGAAAATGAGATCCAAAAGGAAATATAAAACAGAGTTCAGGGAAGTTTAGATCATTAATGGTGTGCTCAAAGAGGTTTAGGTCATTCATGGGGAGTTAATAGGAAATGTAACTTGAAATACTGAAATAGAGTTTAAAATGTTCCAGGAATATTAATTTTTTTAAAGATTTTATTTATTTGATAGATCACAATTAGGCAGAGAGGCAGGCAGAGAAAGAGGCGGAAGCAGGCTCCCTGCTGTGGAGAGCCCGATGCGGGGCTCGATCCTTGGACCCCGAGATCATGACCTGAGCCGAAGGCAGAGGCTTAACCCACTGAGCCACCTAGGTGCCCCCAGGAATATTAATGTTTAATGAGACAGGTGAGTACAGCCAAGAGCTTACCAGTGGATACAGAGTCTGGAAGAAGGGAGGTGTTCCTTAGGACTGGGCAGATGAGAGTGTGTGACTGTTGGGTGGTTGGGAGGCATGTGTTTCATCAGATGATCCCCATAGTCATCGCCCTGGAGGAGATGGGGTGAGCAGGGCTGCAGTCTGGGCTGTCAGACACATTCTGGATAGCAAAGCGTTTCCCTTTGACGTAGAGTTTCCCATCTACGTCAGTCTGGTTAGCTCACATGTTCTAGTGCTCTAGGAAACAAATGCACTGTATTGTAGGACACCATGTCCCAGGACAACACACACACACACACACACACATACATACAACTTGGACAAGAGTCTAGGAAAACAAAGATTATGTGAAGAAATGGAAATGTCTATAATAAAAAAACCCCAGGCAAGTCAAAGGCATTGAACGAGGTCAAGTGATTATGGCAGAGATAGGTCCTTAACTGGGGCTGGTGGGGGGGAGCAGTGTCATTAGGTGAAACAATAGAAACTGGCATTTGTCAAACAGGTATGTGTCTGAGCCAAACCCGGTGCTCCATCTCAATGGCCTGGCTGAGGAAGGGGTTTTTCTTTTCTTTCTTTTTTTTTTTTTAAGATTATATTTATTTATTTGACAGATCACAAGTAGGCAGAGAGGCAGGCAGAGAGAGAGGGAGAAGCAGGCTCCCCGCTGAGCAGAGAGCCTGATGTGGGGCTCGATCCCAGGACCCGGGGATCATGACCTGAGTGGAAGGCAGAGGCTTTAACCCACTGAACCACCCAGGTACCCCAGGAAGGGGCTTTTTACCCAGCCAGGAAATGAGTACCCCTGCTGGGGGCCCTGGAACTTGCCCCGGGGGCAATCCTGCCTTGTTTCTGGATGTAGACTTGAGTGAAGGTGCCCTGGGTAAAAGCTAAGAAAAAAGAATATAAAGAGACTTCCCAGCCATCTTTATTGAAATTGGAACAGAGAGGAATCAACAAATCAGTTCGGTAAAGATAAGGCCTAACATTTATGGAGTCTTAACCTGTTACAGAAAAGCAAGTACAGGGACACTTGGGAGGCTTAGTCCGGTTCAGCATCCAACTCTTCATTTCGGCTCAGGTTGTGATCTCGGGGTCATGGGATGCAGCCCCGCATCAGGCTCTGTGCTCAGTGCAGCGTCTGCTTGAGACTCTCCTTCCCCCTTCTTCTGCCCTTACCCTGTGTGCCCTCTCTCTCTCTCTCTCAAATAAATAAATCTTTAAAAAAGAAAAAAAAAAAAAAAGAAAAAGAAGAAAGGCAAGTACAGGGGCACCGGGCTGGCTCAATCAGTAGAGCATATGAATTTGATCTCAGGGCTGTAAGTCTGAGCCCCATGTTGGGTGTAGAAATTACATAAACATAAAAAAAAATCTTGGGGTGCCTGGGTGGCTCAGTGGGTTAAAGCCTCTGCCTTTGGCTCAGGTCATGATCTCAGGGTCCTGGGATCGAGCCCCGCATCGGGTTCTCTGCTCCGTGGAGAGCCTGCTTCCTCCTCTCTCTGCCTGCCTCCCTGCCTACTTGTGATCTCTCTCTCTCTGTCAAATAAATAAATAAAACCTTTAAAAAAAAGAAAAAGAAAAAATTTTAAAAAAAATCTTAAAGGAAAGCATAAGCGTGGTGGATAAAATGACTTTGTACAGATATTGATGCTTGGCAAGTCTTTAAAAAAATAAATCGGCTTTATTGATTTGTAGGAGATGAAATTCACCTATTTAATATTTGAAGTTCAATAATTGTTTTAAAGTTCATTGAATTTTTCAGATGAATATACTCATGAACTCACTACCATAACCAGACACAGAACATTTTCATCAATCCATAAGGCTTCCTCATGCCCCTTTGCAGTCCATTTTCTCTAACCTACTCCCGGCCCGAGCAGCCACTCCTGTTTTCTGTCCCTATGATTTGTTTTTTCCAAAATGTCAGTAGACATTCATCAGATAGTGTGTAGTCTTTTGCGTCTGGCCTCTTTCATTCAGCCTGTGCAATTGACATCTATCCATATTATTATACTTACATTCCTCAATTTTTTTATGCATTCTCAAGCTCATGGACATTTGGGGTGTTTCCAGCTATTGCCTGCTATGAACAGAACTGCCCTAGTACGTGTGTGAAATTATTTATTTTGGGCATATTCCCAAGGGTGAGATTTCTGGGTTGTATGGTAAATATATGTTTAATTTTTAAAGATTGTTTTCCATAGTTGCCGCACTCTTTTCTGAAAGCAACATATAAAGGTTTCAGTTGCCTACATCTTTGTTAATACTTCATATTAGGAGTCTTTTCAATTTTACCCGCTCTGGGATGGTATGTCCTTGTAGTTTTTATTTGCCTTTCCCTAATGACTAATGGTAGCAGGCATCTTTTCATAGGCTTGCGAGATTCATGTATCATTAGTAAAGTGTCTTTAATTAATCTATTTTTAATTGGATTGTTTTCTTCCTGAGATTTAAGAGTTCTTTGCAGGGGCGCCTGGGGGGCTCCGTTGGTTAAGCATCTGACTTCAGCTCAGGTCATGATCCTGGAGTCCTCATGTTGGGCTCCCTGCTCAGTGGGTAGCCTGCTCCTTCCTCTGCCCTCTGTTCTACTCCCTTCGCTCCTCCCTGTGCTCATTCTGGATGTAAGTAATTTATCAGATGTATACAGGCATACACTTTGACTGCCTGTCTCTTTATTGCACTTTGCAGATACTGCATTTTTTTACTACAGATCAGAGGTCTGTGGCGCCCTGTGCCAAGCAAGTCTGTCGGCACCATTTTTCCAGTAGCACGTGTTCCCTTTAGGTCTCTGTCTCACATTCTGGTAATTTTTGCAATATTTCAAGCTTTCCCATTAATATTAAACAGCTGAACCTTGAACAATGCGGCGGGGGGGGGGGGGGGGGGGGGGGGGGGGGGGTTAGGTCTGCCAAACCCCCTGCACAGCCCCATGCAGTCCAAAATCTGCATTTGACTTTGACTCCTCCCAAATTTAACTGCTGATAGCTTACTGTTGACCAGAAGGCTTACTGAGAGCATAAATAGGTGATTAACCCGTATTTTGTGTGCTATAAGTATGACATGCTGTATTCTTGCAACAAAGTAAGCTATAGAGGAGAAAATGTTATTAAGAAAATCATAAGGAAGAGAAAAAGCATTTACAGGACTGTATTTATCCAAAAGAATTGACATTTAAATGGACCCATGCAGTTCAAACCTATGTCGTTCAAGGGTGAACTGTATTTGTTATCTGTGATGAGTGATTATCACTCACCGAGAGCTCAGGTGGTTAGCATTTTTTAGTAATGAAGTATTTTTAAATTAATGTGTGCACGGTTTTTTTATTCATAATGCTATTGTGCACTTAGTAGACTACAGTATAAACATAACTTTTATATGCACTGGGAAACCAAAAATTTCATTTGACTGGCTTTGTCGCGGTGTTTTCTTAATTGCAGTGCTCTGAAATTGAACCCACCGTATCTCCACGGTCTACCTGTGTGTGCTTTGGAGATACTGTCCCCAGTCGACTTTACTTTGCCATTTAATCTTCAGAGTCTTTTGAGAGCAGAAGTTTTTGATTTTGATGAAGTCCGACTTATCCATGTTCTTTGTTTATTATCTGTATGTAGTTAAAGCTTTTCTTCTAGAATTTCAGTTCTTACAGTTGTATACACTTTGAGTTAATTTTAAGTATATGGAGTAAGATGAAAGTTTTACTTCTTTTTTTTGTTTGTTTGCATACGTGTATCCTATTACCCAACACTATTTGTTTTAAGACTGTTCATTCTTGAATGACCTTAGTACCTTTATCAAACTGTGGGTCTACGTCTAGGCTCTCTATTCTGTTCCACTAATTTTTTTTAACCAGTTATTTTTACTGAGATGTGATTCACATGCTGTAAAAATCACCATATCAAAGTGCATGATTCAGTGGTTTTTAGCATAGTCACAAGGTTGTGCGACCATCAGTACTGTCGATTCTGCAACATTTCCATTACTCCAAAAAGAATATTCCATTGATTTTTTTTTCCAGCTTTGTTGAGATCTCTAATCGTTGTAGGAGTTTAAAATACAGTGGGTTGATCTGATACATTTCTCTATTGCAATATGATTTCCACCATAGTATCAGCTGATACCTCTCTCATGTCACATATTTATCATTTCTTTTTCTTTTTAAGTTTTATTTAAGAAATCACTACACTGATCATGGGGCTTGAACTTAGAACCTTGAGATCGAGAGTTGCATGCTCTACCAACTGAGCCAGCCAGGTGCCCCATCATTTCTTTTTTGTGATGACATTTTTAATTTTTTTAAAGATGTTTAATTTATTTATTTGACAGATCACAAGGAGGCAGAGAGGCAGGCAGAGAGAGAGGAGGAAGCAGGCTCCCTGCTGAGCAGAGAGCCCGATGCAGTGCTCCATCCCAGAACTTTGGGATCATGACCTGAGCCCAAGGCAGAGGCTTTAACCCACTGAGCCACCCAGGCGCCCCAGTGTGGTGACATTTAAGATCTATTCTCTTAACTGTCTAGTATATAATACAGTATTGTACACAATATTCACAATGTTCTGCATCAGAGTCCCAGAACGTGTTCCTCTTCTAACTGGAAGTTTGAACCCTTTGAGCAACATCTCCCCATTTCCCCCAGCCCCAGCACCTGGCAATTCCCATGCTACTCTCTGTTTCTGCAAGTCTGGCTTTCTTACAGTCTTACCTGTTATCCTAACAGGTGGGAGGTGATATCACATTGTAGTTTTGATTTGCATTTCCCCAATGTTGAGCCCCTTTTCATGTACCTGTTGGCCATTTGTATGTCTTTGGAAAAAATGTCTATTCAGTTCCTCTGCTCATGTTTTAATTAGATTGTTTTTGTTTTTTCCATTACTGAGTTGTAGGAGTTTTTTCAAATATATTTTGGATATTAACCCTCTATCAGATATATGGTTTGCAAATATTATGTTCCATTCAATAGGTTGCCTTTTCATTCTGGTTAATTGTTTCTTTTGCTGTACAGAAGCTCTTTAGTTTAATGTAGTCTCACCAATTTTTGTTTTTGTTCCTTGTGCTCTTAGTGTCGCATCTAAAAACTTGCTGTCAAGACCAATGTCAAGGAATTTTCCCTGCCGCTTCCAGTCAGCGAACAGGAGAAGAATTAGGCACAAACCAGTCAGCTACAGGAGATTGGGAGCAGGGGACCACAGTCGAAAAGACGGCTGCCCCGAGCAACTCCACAGTCTCACTTTTATTAGATAGAAACAATAGCCAACAGAGGAATCGAAGAAGGTCAAACATGAGTCACATGTCTTGTGGACCAACAAGGAGGAGGATAAAGTTTATAGTCAACCAAGTACATTCAAAGGACTCATCTAAATAGCAATGGGCGCTTCTTGGAAGAGAAAGGAGCGATAACGGGAAAGAGAAGCAGGCGGTATTTCGTTCCACCCTGAGCTAACCGGGCGTTCCCAGATGCTCAGCTTCCCTGAAGCAGGCGGTGTTCCCCCCTTGGCGGGCTGGGCATCCCCAGCTGCCCAGCTTCACGGTCCTATATCGTCCTTCTCCCCGAAGACCTGTTGCCAGTATATGTTTTTCATTAAAGGCCATATCTAAATGTGCTTGTAACTAGTAAAATCCTCCAGGGGTTATAGTTTAAGTAACACATTGTTCTGAGGGGCAGTAGCATTTCCCCCTGTTTTCTTGCAGGAATTTAAGTTTCAGGTCTTATTTTAAATCTCTAATCCATTTCGAGTTCATTTTTATGTATGGTATAAGATGAGTATTCAATTTTATTTTTCTGCATGTGGCTGTTCAGTTTTCCTCACACCATTCATTGAAGAGACTCTCCTTTTCCCATTGTGTATTCTTGGCTCCATGTCCAATGTTGACTGTATATGCCAGGATTTATTTCTGGGCTCTCAATTCTGTTCCATTGTCCGTGTGTCTGTTTTTATGCCACTGTCATACTGTTTTAATTACTATAGGTTTCTAATATAGTTCTAAATCAGGAAGCATGATGCCTCCAGCTTCCTTCTCATTTCTTCTTCCTCAGGATAGCTTTGTCTGTTTAGGGACTTTTGTGGTTCCATACAAGTTTTAGTTAGGATTGTCTTTTATATTTCTGTGAAAAATGCCATTGGGATTTTGATAAGGGCTGCACTGAATCTATACATAGCTTTAGGTAATATGGACATTTAAACAATATTAATGCTTCTGCTCCATGAACATGGGATATCTTCCCATTTATTCATGTCTTCCATTTTTGTCATCAAGGTATTATGGTTTTCAGTGTACTGATCTTTTACCTACTTGATTAAATTTATTCCTAGGCATTTTATTATTTTTGGTGCTTTTGTGACTGGGATTGTTTTCTTAATTTCTTTTTCAGGTATTTTGTCATTATTGTATAGAATACAATCAATTTCTGTTTGTTGATTTTGTACCCTGCAGCTTAGCTAAACTTCTTGATTAGTGTTAACAGTTTTAGAAGATTCTGGAGGAGTCTATATCATTTGCAAACAAAGATTCTAAGATTATATAATTTGTAAACAAAAACAGTTTTACTTCTTCCTTTCCAATATGGTTGCCTTTTATTTCTTCATTTTCCTGAGAGCTCTGGCCAGGACTTCTTGTAGTATTTTGAATAAGACTAGTGAGAGTGGACATCCTTGTCTTAATCCTGATCTTAGAGGAAAAGCTTTTGGTTTTTCACTGTTGAGTATGATTTCAGCTGTGGGTTTGTCATATATGACCTTTATTATGTTGAGGTGTGTTCCTCTGTACCCAGCTTTTTGAGAATTTTTATCATGAAAGGATATTTTCTCAAATGCTTTTTATGCCTCTGTTGAGATGGTCATATGGTTTTATCTTTCATTTTATTAATGTGGTATACCATCTGTTGATTTCTTTTTTTTTATTTAAAGCACTGTGTTTTCATTTTTCTCTCGTAAATCCTGAACATTCTTATTATTTGTATTAATAATAAGTTTTTTATTTCCTCATCTTTTTTAAAATTTAATTTTATTTTTATTGTTCCAAGATTCATTGATTATGCACCATACCCAGTGCTCTATCCAATACGTGCACTCCTTAATACCCACCACCAGGCTTACCCATCCCCTCACCCCCCTCCCTCCCAAAACCCTCAGTTTGTTTCTCAGAGTCCACAGTTTCTCATGGTTCATCTCCCTCTCTGATTTCCCCCAATTCACTTTTCCTCTTCTCCTAATGTCCTCCATGTTATTCCTTATGCTCCACAAGTAGGTGAAACCATATGATAATTGGTTTCACTCAGCATAATCTCCTCCAGTCCTGTCCATGTTGATATAAAAGTTGGGTATTCATCCTTTCTGATGGAGGCATAATACTCCATTGTATATATGAACCATATCCTCTTTATCCATTCATCTGTTGAAGGGCATCTTGGTTCTTTCCAAGATGTTTGCTGTTTGTGGCCATTGCTGCTATAAACATTGGGGTACAGATGGCCCTTCTTTTCACTGCATCTGTATCTTCAGGGTAAATACCCAGTAGTGCAATTTCAGGGTCATAGGGTAGCTCTATTTTTTTTTTTTAATAAGGCATTTTTTTTTTCCCAAAGATTCTACCCATCGATCCCAGCACCCTAAGATCATGACCTGAGCTGAAGGCAGAGGCCTAACCCACTGAGCCACACAGGCACCCCAGCTCTATTTTTAATTTAAGGAATCTCCACACTGTTTTCCAACGTGGCTGCACCAACTTACATTTTCATCAACAGTGCAAGAGGGTTTCCCTTTCTCTACATCCTCTCCAACACTTGTTTCTTGTCTTGTTAATTTTGGCCATTCTAACTGATGTAAGATGGAATCTCAGTGTGGTTTTGATTTGAATTTCCCTGATGGCTAATGATGGTGAACATTTTCTCTTGTGTCTGTTAGCCATTTGTATGTCTTCTTTGGAGAAATGTCTGTTCATGTCTTCTGCCGATTTTTTGATGTGATTATCTGGTTTTTTTGGGTGTTGAGTTTGAGGAGTTCTTTAAAGATCTTGGATATCAGCCCCTTGTCTATAGTGTCATTTGAGAATATTTTCTCCCATTCTGTGAGTTGCCCGTTTGTTTTGTTAACTGTTTCCTTTGCTGTGCAGAAGATTTCGATCTTGATGAAGTCCCAAAAGTTCATTTTTGCTCTTGTTTCCTTTGCCTTTGGAGACATGTCTTGAAAGAAGTTGCTGTGGCTGATATCAAAGAGGTTACTGCCTATGCTCTCCTCTAGGATTCTGATGGATTCCTGTCTCACATTGAGGTCCTTTATCCATTTCGAGTTTATCTTTGTGTACGGTGTAAGAGAATGGTCGAGTTTCATTCTTCTATACATAGCTGTCCAATTTTCCCAGCACCATTTATTGAAGAGACTGTCTTTTTTCCACAAAACAGGTATTTTTTCCTCTTTTGTCAAAGATTATTTGACCATAGAGTTCTGGATCCATACTATCCAACTCATAGAGTTGTTGGATCCATAGAGTTGTGGATCTCTACTCTGTTCCACTGGTCTATGTCTCTGTTTTTGTGCCAGTACCATGCTGTCTTGGTGATCACAGCTTTGTAGTAAAGCTTGAAATCAGGTATCATGATGCCCCCAGCTTTGTTTTTCTTTATCAACATTTCCTTAGCAATCGGGGTCTTTTCAGGTTCCGTACAAATTTTAAGATTGTTTGTTCTAGCACTTTGAAAAATGCCAGTGGAATTGTGATTGGGTTGGCATTGAAAGTATAGATTGCTCTGGGCAGTATAGACATTTTAACAATGTTTGTTCTTTCGATCCATGAGCATGGAATGCTTTTCCATCTTTTTGTGTGTCTTCTTCAATTTCTTTCATGAGTGTTCTGTAGTTCCTCTAGTACAAATCCTTTACCTCTTTAGTTAGGTTTATTCCCAGGTATCTTATGGTTCTTGGTGCTATAGTAAATTGAATCAATTCTCTAATTTCCTTTCTATATTTTCATTGTTACTGTATAAGAAAGCAACTGGTTTCTGTACATTGATTACTGAATTCCTGTATGAATTCTAGTAGTTTGGAGGTGGAGTCTTTTGGGTTTTCCATATAAAGTATCATGTCATCTGTGAAGAGAGAGAGTTTGACTTCTTCTTTGCCAATTTGAATACCTTTTATTTCTTTTTGTTGTCTGATTGCTGTTGCTAAGACTTCTAGTACTATGTTGAACAACAGTGGTGAGAGTGGACATCCTTGTCTTGTTCATGATCTCAAAGGGAAGGTTGTCAGCTTTTCCCCGTTGAGGATGATGTTTGCTGTGGGTTTTTCATAGATTTTTATGAAGTTGAGGAATGTTCCTTCTATCCCTATACTTTGAAGAGTTTTAATCAGGAACCGATGCTGTATCTTGTCAAATGCTTTTTCTGCATCAATTGAGAGGACCATGTGCTTCTTCTCTTTTCTCTAATTGATTTGTTCTATCACGTTGATTGATGTGTGGATGTTGAACCACTCTTGTATCCCAGGGATAATTCCCACCTGGTCATGGTGGATAATCTTTTTAATGTACTGTCGGATCCTATTAGCTAAGATCTTGTTGAGAATCTTGGCATCCATATTCATCAGGGATATTGGTCTGAAATTATTTTTGATGGGGTCTTTGCCTGGTTTGGGGGTCAGGGTAATGGTAGGTTCATAGAAAGAGTCTGGACGTTTTCCTTCTGTTTCTGTTTTTTGAAACAGCTTCAGGAGAATAGGTATTATTTCTTCTTTGAATGTTTGGTAGAGTGCTCGCTTCGGCAGCACATATACTAAAATTGGAATGTTTGGTAGAATTCCCCAGGGAATCCGTCAGGTCCTTTGCTCTTGTTTTTTGGGAGGTTTTTGATCACTGCTTCAATCTTGTTACTAGATATTGGTCTATTTGGATTGTCAGTTTCTTCCTGTTTCAGTCTTGGAAGTTTATAGGTTTCCAGGAATGCATCCATTTCTTCAAGGTTGCTTAACTTTTTGGCATATAGCTATAGATAATAATTTCTTTTTTTTTTAAAGATTCTTACTTATTTGACAGACACAAATCACAAGTAGGCAGACAGGCAGGCAGAGAGAGAGGTGGAAGCAGGCTCTCTGTGGGGCTAGATCCCAGGACACCGGGATCATGACCTGAGCCGAAGGCAGAGGCTTTAACCCACTGAGCCACCCAGGCGCCCCTGGATAATAATTTCTGATGATTGTTTCTATTTCCTTGGTGTTGGTTGTGATCTCTCCCCTTTCATTCATAATTTTATTAATTTGGGTTCTCTCTCTTTTCTTTTGAATTAGTTTGGCCAGTGGTTTATCAATATTATTGATTCTTTCAAAGAACCAGCTTCTAGTTTCGTTGATGTGTTCTACTGTATCTTTAGTTTCTAACTCACTGATCTCTGCTCTAATCTTGATTATTTCCCTTCTTGTGCATGGGGTTGGCTTAATTTGTTGTTGAGTCTCCAGTTCTTTTTTTTTTTTTTTAAGATTTTATTTATTTATTTAACAGAAAGAGATCACAAGTAGGCAGAGAGGCAGGCAGAGAGAGAGAGAGAGAGGAGGAAGCAGGCTCCCTGGATGAGCAGAGAGCCCAATGTGGGGCTCGATCCCAGGACCCTGAGATCATGATCTGAGCCGAAGGCAGAGGCTTTAACCCACTGAGCCACCCAGGCACCCCGATTCTCCAGTTCTTTAAGGTATAATGAGAGCTGGTGTATTCGGGATTTTTCAATCTTTTTTGAGTGAGACTTGGATGGCTATGTATTTCCCCCTTAGGACTGCCTTTGCCATATCCCATAGGTTTGAGACCAATATGTCTTCATTCTCATTGGTTTCCATGAATTGTTTAAGCTCTTCTTTGATTTCCTGGTTGATCCAAACATTCTTGAGTAGGATGGTCTTTAACTTCCAAGTGTTTGTATTCCTTCCAAACTTTTTCTTGTAGTTGAGTTCCAGTTTCAGAGCATTGTGGTCTGAGAAATGCAGGGAATAATCTCAGTCTTTTGGTATCGGTTGAGCCCTGATTTGTGACCCAGTATGTGGTCTAATCCAGAGAAAGTTCCATGTGTGCTCGAGAAGAATGAGTATTCTATTGTTTTTAGGGTGGAATGTTTTGTATATATCTATGAGGTCCATCTGGTCCAATGTGTCATTCAAAACTCATTTCTTTTTTGATTTTCTGCTAAGATGATCTATTACTGAAAGTGGTGTGTTAAGATTCCCTACAATTAATGTATTCATATCAATATGACTCTTTATTTTGATTAATAGTTGGCTTATGTAGTAGGCTGCTCCCATATTGGGGGCATAAATATTTACAATTGTTAGATCTTCTTGGTGGATAGACCCTTTAAAAATGATGTAGTGTCCTTCTGTATCTGACTACAGTCTTTAGCTTAAAATCTAATTTATCTGATATGAGAATCGCTACCCAGCTTTCTTTTGAGGCCCAGTGGCATGAAAGATGGTTCTCCATCCCTTCACTTTCAGTCTGGATGTATCTTTAGGTTCCAAATGTGTCTCTTGTACACAGCATATGGACAGTTCCTGTCATTTTATCCAGTCTGCAACCCTGTGCCATTTTATGGGCGCATTTAGGCCATTCACGTTGAGAGTGATTATTGAAAGATAAGTTTTTATTGACATCATGTTGCCTGAGAAGTCCTTGTTTCTATGAATTGTCTCTATAAATTTCTATTCTATGTCACTCTTGGATTCTTTCTTCTTTTCTAGAACTGCCCCCCACCCTTAATATTTCTTGTAGTGCCCGCTTGGTGGTCACATACTCTTTTAAACCTTGCCGGTCTTGGAAGCTTTTTATTTTTCCATCCATTTTGAATGTCAGCCTTGCTGGATAAAGTATTCTTGACTGCATGTTCTTCTCATTTAGTGCTTTGAATATGTCTTGCCAGCCCCTTCTGGCTTGCTAGGTTTCTGTGGACAGGTCTGACGTTATTCTGATGGTCCTTCCTCTGTATGTAAGGAATCTTTTCCCCCTAGCTGCCCTTAAGACCTCTTGTCTAAAATTATGATTCGTGAATTTCACAATTAAGTGTCTGGATGTCCTGTGGAGAGGGTAGTTGGTTATGGACATTGGGGAGGGTATGTGATATGATGAGTGCTGTGAAGTGTGTAAGCCTGATGATTCACAAACCTGTACCCCTAGGGCAAATAATACATTATATGTTAATAAAAATAATTTAAAAAGGGGCACCTGGGTGGCTCAGTGGGTTAAAGCCTCTACCTTCGGCTCAGGTCATGATCCCAGGGTCCTGGGTTCGAGCCCCACATCGGGCTCTCTGCTCCGCGGGGAGCCTGCTTTCTCCTCTCTCTCCCTGCCTGCCTCTCTTGCCTACTTGTGATCTCTGTCTGTCAAATAAATAAATAAAATCTATTAAAAAAATAACAATAATTTAAAAAAAATAAGTGTCTAGATGTCTTTCTAGACTCATTGATCTTAAGGGTTGTCCTTTCTGCCTCTAGGACATGAATACTTGTTCCATTCCCCAGATTAGGGAAATTTTTTTAAATTAAATTTTTTTTTTCAGTGATCCAAAATTCATTGTTTATGCACCACACCCAGTGCTCCATGCAATACGTGCCCTCTTTAATACCCACCATCAGACTCACCCAACCCCCACCCCCTTCCCCTCCAAAACCCTCAGTTTGTTTCTCAGAGTCCACAGTCTCTCATGGTTTGTCTACCCTCTGATTTCCCCCAACTCACTTCTCCTCTCCATCTCCCTATGCCCTCTGTATTATTCCTTATGCTCCACAAGTAAGTGAAACCATATGATACCTGACTCTCTCTGCTTGGCTTATTTCACTCAGCATAATCTCTTCCAATCCCGTCCATGTTGATACAAAAGTTGGGTATTCATCCTTTCTCATGGAGGCATAATACTCATTGTATACATGGACCACATCTTCTTTATCCATTTGTCTGTTGAAGGGCATCTTGGTTCTCTTCACAGTTTGGCAACTGTGGCCATTGCTGCTATGAACATTGGGGTACAGATGGCCCTTCTTTTCACTACATCTGTACCTTTGGGGTAAATACCCAGTAGTGCAATTGCAGGGTCCAGATTAGGGAAATTTTTATCCAGAATTTGTTAAACTATATCTTCTAGTCTTCTCTCTTTCTCCACCCCTCAAGAATCCCAATAATTCTGATGTTGGAATGTTTCATGGCATCATTTATTTCCCTAATTCTGTTTTTATGGCTTCTAAGCTGTTTGTTCCAGGCCTCCTCCTGATCCTTTTTCTCTATCAGTTTTTCTTCTAGCTCACTAATATGATCTTCTGCCTTGGTTGCCCTAGCTGTTAAGAGTATTTAGATTAGAATGGATCTCATTGATAACATTTTTTAGTACTGCCAGATCAGCCCTCACTTCCACCCTTAGAGTTGCTATGTTGCCACTAATGGTCTTCTCCAGCCTAGCCATTGCCTGGATAATTGTTACCCTGAATTCCCTTTCCGACATACTGTTTATGTCCATATCCAATAGTTCTGTGGCAAAGGGCACAGTCTCTGAATTTTTCCTCTGTTGGTTGTTCCTCCTCCTAGTCATTTTGGTGAGAGCTGGTTGAGGGGATGTATAGCTGAATATATCAACCGTGATCTAGGCAAGGTGTACCCTGGAAAGTTTCAGAGCAATTGGAAGTTACCACCAAGAAGAAAGAAAAAAGAAAAAAGAGAGAGAAAAAGAGAAAGAAAAAAAAAAAAAAAACCCCAGCCAAAATGAACCCCAAGAATAAGATTTATATAGTACAAAAACAAATACACAGAAACTCCAACAGAAAAATAAGATGGGAAGGTGGTTATAAACCCTTAATGTAAGTGAGGAAGGCTATTTCATTTCTTCCTGGGTGAATCTTATTGTTTTTGTTAAAGGACTCAACTTTCCAGAGATACAGGGAAATTAAAACTGGTTTATATATAGGCGTAGTATTGAGTAGGGAAAAAGGATTACCTTGAAGCTTATATTTATATGTATAAAAAAGAAAAAGAAAAGAAAAACACAGGTACATATATGAAAAAAGTTCAAGTTTAAAAGTTATTGTGGAATATGTTGTATTAAACCTATAGTTGTAATGGTAAATAGGTTAAAAAAATTAAAAGAACAAGAATGGTGAGAAGGAATTAAAAAAAAAAAGTTGTATCTATGAAGTAAACAGGTTTGGGGGCAATTCCAGGAGCTTAATATATTGTTTTCCCCCTGGTGTTGGGGTTTTACAGTTTTATGGGGCCCCTGTGGTGGTTGTCCTCTTGTTCTTTTGGCTTGTCTTCGGGGGAGGGGCCTGCCACACTGCTTTTCAGTCAGTCCTGCTTGGGCTGAGTCATCCTGGCCCCTATCAAGGGGCTGGGCTCTGTGGAAACCAGTTTTTCAGGCTTTTGACCTCTGGAGGTTTTTGTTCTTTGGTGGCTTTTTGCAGCTTTTCGGAGTTTTAGTGGAAAGCAAACTGTCCGCACCCAGACCTCTGCCTCAGAGAGAACCCTCAGACTGTTCCCCTCTGGGTGGTCCAGAACCCAATTTCCCTCTCTGCAAACTCCACTGAACAGCACAACCTCCCACAGGCAGTGTGTACCCCCAGCCACTGTCTGAGTGGTCGCCCAAGGTCCCCGCTTATCTCTGCACCCCCGTGCCACTAAAACCATGATCATTATTGGTCCAGGTGAGCCCAAACCCAGGCGGCTGCCATTGCTGGGACTGCTGTCTGGAGTCCAGGCCCACACGGGGTACGCTCATACCCGGCAGAGATGCAGGTCACGGAGGGCTGTGGGCCAAGGGACCCTGATCTGAGATTCTTAGGTGCAGGCTGGGAGCGCTCAGACTCCACGGCCACACAGGTCGCAGAAGGCTGCGGGTCCAGAGACCACAGACTGGCGCCCACACTGGGCTCTCTCAGGTGCAGGCGGGAATGCGCCCAGCCCAAGCAGTGGTGCAAGCAGTGGAAAGCTGCAGGCTCAGGGACCACGGACTGGAGTCCCCACCTGGCTCTCTCTGGCATGGGTGGTCACCAGCAGTGACCATCCTGGGATCGTGGGCTTAGACCTGCGCCCGTGACTGCCTGATTCCACCAGGTCGATCTTAAGATCTTTTGCTCTTGGGGCGCCTGGGTGGCTCAGTGGGTTAAGCCTCTGCCTTCTGCTCAGGTCATGGTCTCAGGGTCCTGGGATCGAGTCCCACATCGGGCTCTCTGCTCAGCAGGGAGCCTGCTTCCTCCTCTCTCTCTCTGCCTGCCTCTCTGCCTACTTGCGATCTCTCTCTGTCAAATAAATAAATAAAATCTTAAAAAAAAAAAAAAAAAAGATCTTTTGCTCTTTTTTGAGTGCTTTTAACCAGTCTCCAAGTTAATGCTCCAAGTTTGAGTGCTTTTAACCAGTCTCTAGTCTCCTGTGCCAATCACAGGGCACTTTCATATTGGGGTATTATTTTCCAATGGATCACTTCTGGTGGGTCCCCCCCTCTGTTTATCGTCCAATATCAGTCCAAGTGTTCCCACTCTGCTTTACCTCTCCACTGCTGTCTTCTGCCCTGTAGAGATCTCAAAGTGTATAATCTTATATCTCAGGCTGATTTCATGGTTGTTCAGTGTCCTGGTAGATATTTAGCTCACTTTAGGGGACCAGTTGAAACAGGGTCTCCTACTTCTCCGCCATCTTGTCCCTCATCCTCCATGTGTTGATTTCTGTGTGTGAACCATCCTTGCATCCCAGGGATTAGTCCCACTTGATTATGGTGTATGATCCTTTTAATGTCTTTTAATGTGCTCTTGCATTCTATTTGCTAGTATTTTGTTAAGAATTTTTGCATCTATATTCATCAGGAATATGAGTCTGTTATCGTCTTGTGGTGGTGTTTTTTAGCTTTGCTATCAGGGTAATGCTGGCCTTGTAAAATGAGTTCGGGAGTGTTCCTATTGCTTTAGTTTTTTCACTGAGTTTGAAAAGGATTGACATTAATTCATCTTTAAATGTTTGGTAGAATTCAGTAAAACCATATGGTCCCAGACTTTTCTTTGTTGGGAGGTTTTTGATTACTGATTCAATCACCTTATTTGTTCTTGGTTCATATATTCTGTTTCTTCATTGTTCTCTCTTAATCAGTTGGATGTGTCTAGGAATCTCTCAGTTTCTTGTAGGTTATCCAATTTGTTGGCATATAACTATTCTTAGTTTTCTGTGATCCTCTGTATTTCCTTGGTATCAATTGTAATGTCTCTTCTTTTGTTTCTAATTTTATTACTTGAATCTTTTTTTTTTTTGTCAGCTAGAGTTTTGTCAATTTTATATATTTTTTTAAAAACCCAGCTCTTAGTTTCATTTATGTTTTCTATTTTTGACCTCTGTTTATTTCTGCCCTGACCTTTGTTATTCCCTCCTTCTGCAAACTATAGGCATAATTCATTCTTCTTTTCCCATTTCCTGGAAACTTGTCCTCCACTCTGTCACTCTATGTGTCTTAAAAATGTAATGCACAGGTCACCTGGGTGGCTCAGTTGGTTGGGTGACTGCCTTCGGCTCAGGCCATGATCCCGGAGTCCCAGGATCGAGTCCCACATTGGGCTTCCTGCTCAGTGGGGAGTCTGTTTCTCCCTCTGACTCTTCCCTCTCATGCTCTTTCTCATTCACTCTCTCTCTGAAATAAATAAAACTTTAAAAAAATAAAATAATTTTTTAAAAAAAGTAATGCGCAGAGGCACCTGGGTGTCTCAGTTGGTTAAGCATCTGACTTCAGCTCAGGTCATGATCTCAGGGTCCTGGGTCAAGCCCCGCATCGGCTTTCTGTTCAGTAGAGAGTCTGCTTGTCCTCCTCCCTCTCCCTCTGCTCCTTCCCCAACTTGTGCTCTCTCAAATTAATAAAAGCTTTTTTAAAAACGTGATGTACATTTTTTTAAAGATTTATTTTTATAGAGAGAGGGCAAGTGGGGGGGCCAGTAGAGGGAGAAAGAGAATCTCCAGGAGACTCCCTGCTGACTATGGAGCCTGACACAGGGCTCGATCTTATGACCCTGAGGTCATGACCTGAGCTGAAATCAAGAGGCTTAACCAGCTGAGCCCCCCAGGCGCTTCATTTTGTGAAAGCACCACGCATCAGGAAAGTGTGGCGATCACGTGGTGTGGTGGATTTCCTGGTGGGAACACACCGTGTCAGCAGCATCTAGAGCAGGTGTCCCCGTGTCCGTCCTCAGCGGTGGCCGCGGCGCTGACATCCGGCAGCATGTTCACATGAGCACCGTCGTACAGTACGCGCGGCCGCTCGCTGAGGTCTGTCACTCAGCGCTGCTCATGTCATCGTCCATTCGTTCCCACTGCTGGAGTTCTGCACAGTGTAGCTCCCTTTATGAGCCCGTTTTACTGGTGATGGACGTCTGGGTACTGTGTACCTCTGGGCTGTCACAGACGGTGCTGATCAGAATGTGCCTGTCGCTTTTTGGTGCACTTGTGTTGACATTTCTGTGGAGCATCTGCCTGGAGCAGAGCGGCGGGGTCGCGGGGTAGGTCCAGGCCCAGCTTCCATACATACTGTCACCCAGTCTTCCCTGCGGTTGCATTGGATCATGTTTTAAGACAGAAATCTTCCCATGTCCCCCCCAGGCTTCATACCTTTAGTCATCCCCATCACGGCTGGGAGCTAGGGCTCTTGTAGCCTGGGCCCAGGCTCCCTCCTTTGCCTCTTCCCCTGTGGTCCTGGCCTCACACCCACGCTCTGGCGCCCAGGCATGCCCAGGCCATCCCCCCCATTCAGACCGCCTGTTCGTCCCCTAGCCGTCCCCTGACTTGTGCCCACCTCTTTCCTATTTCTCCTCCAAGACTCTGCTGTTCAGAGAGCCACTCTCCTTGTGGACACGTGACGCCCAGCTTCCCCAGGCATGTCTCACTGGCCTCCCCAGTGTGTCTCATCATCTTTTTCTGTACCTCAGTGGCTTAGCACCTGGGGGGAGGTGTGGTCCGCCTGGGCTGCGTCAGTCTTGCTCCCTCTGGGAGATAAGGACCAGCTCTCCCAAGAACTGTCTTTATCCCAAGATGGGAACAGTGGGAGGGAAAGAAATTACTTAACTCAAAAATAGTTGAAGTCACCGTTATTGTAATTCAGTGCCAAGTTGGTATGAATTTTGAAGGATCGGCTCCTCTGGGCCACTGTGGCCCAGTGGGGCCCTCCCCCACCCCCACTGCCTCCACGCCATGGTCACAGTGGACAGCAGGGCCCAGGGGTCCTGGCTATGGGGGCCCATTCAAGAGACTGGTAGGGAGCTGCACAGCTGCCTCAGCTAGCCTCTTGTTAACCCTTCGTTTGTGGCTTGTGACGCCGGGCCTTAGGAAGTGGGGGGATTGCTTGTTTCCTTTTTGGGGAGACTCCTGAGAGACCAGATGACATCCACTATTTCAGCCCCAGCGGGGAGATAGTTCCTGCTGCTGCTGACCACAGGGGGTCCCAGGATAGGGGAGGGCGGAGAGGAGGCAGACCTCATTTTCTTGTCTTTGTTATTCATATATACAATATGTTTCTTGGGTCTTTCTATATATATGAAAGATACGAAAGTCATTTTGGGCAAGGAAAATGCCCAAGTTCCTACAGACAGAAAACTAAAATTCTTGGGCTATTTGACTAGGAAAATGTCTGAGTAAACACAGTGGTAGCTTCCCTGAGTCCTTCTGCTTCTCATGATTGAAGGAACATTTATAAACCTAAAAAAAAAAAGTCCAGTAATGGAAAAACAAAGCTGTTGTTCTGTTGTTTCTGAAATGTTTGAAGAACCTTTTAAACTGAACAGGGCAGTTATCTGTTCTCTGGTAACCACGAAGCAGCAACGAGGGAGATTTTAGATTCTCACTGGATTTTGCTCTTCCTTGAATAGACTCTGTGTTAGCTTTTAAGTGCTTTTTAAAAGCCAAGTATAGACCAGATTGTGCTTTTTAGTAATATTTGGGGTCCCAGGATCCACCCCTGAGCACTGGAGAGGCCAAGGTGTCACGGATCCAGAGGAAGAACGGCGTGTTCAGCCTCAAAGCTGCTGGCTTCTGTCCGCTGAGCCTAGCGGTAATGTGGCTTTTAAAGGAAGATTAAAAAACAAACAAACAAACAAAAAAAACCACAACCATTTCTGGTGGAGGTTTTATATATGAAAGGGTTGGATTCAATTAATTCAGTGCATCCAGTTTCCCTTGAAGCCCCAGTCGTTCCAACACAACATGTTTTTCTAGTAGTTTCGGACCCAAAGAATGCTGGCTGCTGTCAGCGAACAGTGAGCTGCTGCGTGTTTAGGACTCACGGGAACGTGAGGAAATGGATTCACTTTACGTCACGTATTTAACAGCATGTTTAGTGACACAGCCTTCATCTCTTCCCCACTTCTTTCCCGGAATTCAGAGTTTTAGCTGCTCCCTCCATGTTCTGAGTTGAACCGAGGGTAATGAGAAGGGCACTGGAAGGCTTGGGGGACAGGTAATTGTTAGGGTCCGTAATCAGAGGAGCGAGACTGATGCAAAGCGAAGGTCAAGCAATGCTTTATTTCGCGCCAAGCATCGAGAATCTAACTGACCGCTCAGGGCCGTCTCTTGCAAAGAGGCGACCCCTCCCAGCCTCACAGACTAACTTTTATAGAGGTAGTTTATTTTTTTTTTTAATTTTTTTTAAAGATTTTCTTTATTTATTTGACAGAGATCACAAGTAAGCAGAGAGGCAGGCAGAGAGAGAGAGAGGGGGAAGCAGGCTCCCCACTGAGCAGAGAACCTGATGTGGGGCTCGATCCCAGGACCCTGAAATCATGACCTGAGCGGAAGGCAGAGGCTTTAACCCACTGGGCCACCCAGGCGGCCCTTTTATAGAGGTAGTTTAGCCGGGCCCATACACAGGTGGCCAATGAGATTGCAACACACAGAGAAAACTGCACAGTCATGTTAGGTCACACACGGGCGGCCAGTTGAATTACAATTCACTCTAGTAGATATATGCGCGCCCCACTGATTGGATGTCTCTACCTGCCCTTGTATCTGGGCTTTGCTACCTGGGACTGGTAGCCGGGGAGACAGTATGCGCGCCCCACTGATTGGCCGTCTCCACCTGGCCGACCCGCCCTTGTATCTGGGCTTTGCAAGTAAGTTCCTCTGGGAGGGGCAGGGTCAATCTAAGTTTACTGCATAAACAACAAAATGGCTCCCTCTGATTAAGTAGGCCCTTAGAGTAATTAATCAAAACCCCCATTAGGCTTAATTTTCGTTGCTTTTATTTTTTTAAAGCTTATTTCTTCTTTAAAACTTTAAAAATGGAGATCCATGCATCATGTGTGGACATGGGGTCGTTCTGCTCACTAACAGGCAGGTTGCTCCCCTCTGGTTTACCTCCCCCCCCCTTGCCTATCGGACCGCCTCCAGGGAACCAACAGCTTTGGAGAGGATTTAAACTGGTTTTAACAATATTCTTTACAAAAGGTTACTTGGGAAGGTGAATCTGTTACCAAAAGATTTGAGGCCTGAATTCCAGAGCTTTTGCACTGGAAACGGAGCTTGGATCATTGCAGACTCCCGTGGGCTGGCGGTGCCGACCGGCAGGGGGCGCCCTGGGGTGGGCGCACAGTCCTGGCTCGCACCAGACACAGCGGTGGGGGTTGGGGGGTGAAGGGAGCCACATGTGCTGATGGTTCCTGAGGAACACTCCGGGTTCCTTTGGTAGTTGTGTCTGGCGGTCATCTTCAGAGTCTTTTGGCTCATTCTGTCCCGTGTCACTGAAGAGGCCTGTGACTGGATGTCCCGTGGATCCCAGGTCACAGGGCAGTAGGTGCAGGACGCCCGCGTCCCCCACTACCAACCCTGTGGCCTTGCCCCATCTGGCTGGATGAGGCAGGTCCCTCTGACAGTCGGCAGCGCTTGGCTTTGACCGCAGCTCCCTGTCCAGTGCTCCTCTGGGAGGCTTGCTCGTCCAGAGCTATAAAATGCTGCCTTAAATGCAGGAGTGTGGGCTCAGGCCTAGCCAGGAAGCCTCACCTGCATCCGAAACAATTGTATTCACTTTTGGGTAGGCCTGACTTCTAAAGTGGTTATCTAAGAGTTGTTTAAATAGGTGTGTGTTCTCTTCTTTCTAGACTAGTTAACAAACCACTTAAAAAGGAATGGCTTTCTATGACATTTTGTAATAGTTCTTTTGTGTTGCTCCAGACTTAAATTTAAGTTGTATTTCCAAGCTCCCCACTTCTCATCTAAGAAAGCAGAACAGTTAAATAAAAACCACTTTGTGTGTGTGTTTTTTAAGATTTTATTTTTATTTATTTGACAGAGAGAGAGAGAGATCACAAGTAGGCAGAGAGGCAGGCAGGGAGAAGGGGAAGCAGGCTCCCTGCTGAGCAGAGAGCCCGATGTGGGGCTCGATCCCGGGACCCTGAGATCATGACCTGAGCCGAAGGCAGAGGCTTAACCCACTGAGCCACCCAGGTGCCCCACCACCTTGTTAATACAGCCTTAAAATGTTCCTGAAAAACAAAACCTTTTAGATGGAACACTGAAGGAGACTCATTCCCCTTCCCTCCATTGCTTGTGGCCTGAGTTGTCACTGAGAAAAACAATGACCTTTGGGGGCAAACAAGGTAGGTGGCAGTTACCTGCCTCGAACCAGACTTCTTGGCCCTTTCACCATGCCCTGCGCATGGACGTCGGGCTGGGACATGGCACAGATTCTTGGCTCTTTCTCCTTGACCTTGTGCCGGGCAGAATGAACATATTTTGAGCCACTGCTGGCCGTCAGTAAGAGCTGCACTCTTCCCTAGCGGGCTGGCAAGTGTACCTACGAGCCACTGCGAATCAGTTGCTCGATTTCTTAGGAGCCAGGTGTGGGAAACCTCTGCTTGGTCCGCAGCAGTGTAGACGGGCCCTGGTGGGTCATGATAGCTGGAGAGGCCCGAGTCTGAATCCTAGGAGCGGCGCCTCAGAGCTCACTGCACCCTCGGCCGCACCTCCTCGGCTGCTTCAGAGAACAGATCGAGAAGTCTGTTGGGCTCGTTTTACTGCATGTTGGGTTCCAGAAAGTGTCTGAGTTTAAGGGAGGCCACCTCAAATCCTAAATAAAAGATGGGAAGGTTGTGCTGTTGAGGGGGTTTGTGAAGCATATTGAACTCAGGTAAGAATATAAACTGGTAATAGTAATTATAGACCTAGAGGCCGGCAAACTGTGTTCCTTCTATGATCTCTATCGTTTTCTTTAGCTCAGTTTTCTTTGAGAAAAATTTTACACAAGAAAATTCACACATTAAGTATGCAGGTGGATCATTCCAGAAAATGTGTGTGCCGCCCTCCTGCATTCCAAGCCAGTTCTGCCTGCGGTGGCGTTGGGCTTCTCTCCGCTGAGCCGGTCATCGACGTCACATGTTACCTGTCCTCTCTCCGAGTCTCACCGAATCGCACATGGTGGGACCCTGGGGTTGCGTGCTCCTGGGACACGGAGAAGGCTGTGTGCCGGCGGGGCTGCACGGAGCCACTCTGTTCACTAGCGTCCCATCAGATTTCACGTGACACACAAGGTCAAAGATAAAACTGTTAGAATTCCGGGCTGGTGCAGCTTCTGAGCACTGATTCCACGGTGCACGCTGGCAGGTTGCGGGGATGTGTGCTCGTGCTGCGTAGGCACCTGGGAGTGCCTTCTGGGTGGGGACATAAGCGGAGTCGGGAGTGGAGCTGGGGCCCGGGCCGCCGTTTCCCCGGGCCTCTGGAGCAGGGAGGTGATCCTGTCGCGCAGCTGATGGCAAGAGGCAGGGAGAGGACTGCCTCCTCCCAGAGCTGGGGGGGAGCCTTCATAGGGCGGGAAGGTGTGAAGGCAAACATACCTGCTCTGTCAGCTGTAACTGGGCACCCGTGTAGGTCACTGTGTCTCAGTTTCCCCATCTGTGAAATGGGGAGAACCTAGGGAGTACGGGGATGTCCACTTGAGTGTTAACTTGAGAATGGAAGAGGGGCCTGAGCGCAGGGCCAGGCACGGAGTCCATGCGCTCAGCTCCCCGAGGCGACATCATTCCTGTTCCACCCCCGAGCCATCCCCGGTGAGGACTCGCGGCACCTTCTTCCCGGGCTCGGCCCTGCCGGTGGCACGCGTGCTCCCCCCGCGGGCGGCAACAGGCGCCCCTCTCTGGCTGTGGGGCCGGGCCTCCCCGCTCCCATCCAGCCCGGCGCCGGAGCCCCTGCCCTGACCCGGTTCGGGGATTTTACAGCTGCTCTTTCCAGACTGTCAGAGCGGGCCTGAGGGTGGGAGGGGACGGTCCTGTCACCCTCGTTGGTCACTCTGTTTTAAACGCGGCAAAATAACTGCCTTACGGTGGTAAGGCATGGAAAAAGCTCTGCATGCAGAAACCTGGCATGGCCGGTTACGGACGCAGCGCTCGGAGGACCCCGTGTGGCATCAGGGACCATAAAGCGCCTGTTTGTCTCACGGACCCCTGAGGGGCAGAGTGGGAGGGGACAGCGGAGCGGAGACCCTCACTTCTTGATGTCAAAGGCGCCGCCGCCCGTTCATGTAAGAAAGGTGCTGGGGGGCCCGTTTCCGGGGCAGTCAGGGGGGCCTGCGAGGGTCGCCCGGCAGGAAGCCCCCGTCGTGGCTGTGAAGCAGCCCCCGAGCCGGAGAGTGACAGCATCAAAGCGGCCACAGGATGCGGCCCGAGCTGTCCCCGGCAGGCCGCCCACCAGCCGCTCGGGCCGGGGGGACGCGAAGCTCCGGGCCGGCTCCGCTCAGAGTTCAAGGCCTTTTGTTTTTTCACCTGTTTCCTCCAGTTCCAAGGGACTTCTGAGGAACTGACGCGTCGCTGCAGCAGCCACCGGCCGACTTCTGCAGGGAAGCAACGCTGGGCCAGGGCGGGCAGAGCAGCCGCTCTCCGGAGATGCGGGACCCGTCTATGCGGTAAGGAAAGCCCGCTCCGTGCGCGCTGTCCTTGCAGGCGGCCGCACCAGGTCACCGCCGGCCGCTCTGACCCACGCCCGACGGGGCGTCTGCGGAGGCTCCTTTACTGAGAGGCTGTTGTGTTCGAGCCCGTGGGCTCTGGGGCCGCTGCGGCTCCGTCTCTGGGTCCGCACGAGCCGGTTCTCTCGGAGTCCCGGGTCGCCCGGGCTTCGGCAGCGGCCTGGGCGGCCGGTGGGCCGCAGGCTGAGCCAGCGCGGCTTTGGCTGAGCCCCGCCTTTTACGCTCCTGCCACCAGGTGGCTAAGAAGAAAATGAAGCAGGGAAAATTCGCCAATTAGGAAATGACTTGTAATCCCTCCGAGTTCCCGCTTCGGCCGGGCAATGCGAAACTACAGGCCCGCTGTGCCTGGAGCCGGACGCCGAGCGCGGGACGGGCGGCGGCCGGAGGGGCCCGGCGGGCAGCGGTTCGCTCCTCCTAAATACTGACCGCGCTGAAGGAGCCGCCTTTTGCTGAAGCCAAACTTCATGAAACTCCGAGCCTGCCCCACCTCCCTGCTGACCCCCGGCTGTCCGCCGTCCGCCTGAGCAGCTGGGTTCGGGACTGGGGTTCCACGGGGAAGGAGCCGACAGCCCCGCACTGCAGCGGCCTCCGGCTCAGGCCTGGACACAGCGGCGACGCCCTTGGCAGAGACGGTGCCGGGGCGTCCGGAGTCCGCTGCGGAACCCCAGAGTGAAATAGGCCACGCGCAATGTTAGCATCCCACGTGTCTCTCATTAATCCTGTAGGGACACCCATGCATTGTAGGGGTGGTGACGCAACAGGGTAGAAAACACTTCGGCCTTCTCCTTCCACGGCGAGCGCTAGAAGTCAGGAACCTGTTCTGTGGCATTTGAAGAGAAGGGCCGACCTCAGCCCACGGACACAAAACCCCACCGGTTCGCTCGCCGGTGCCTCTCGTGGCGCTGCCCTTCAGTCCTCTCATTTATTAACTCTGACAAGTCACCTCTTGGTTGTACACGATTTTATTCACAATTTGTTTTTCTGATTCAAAGTGAATGTGAGTGCCTTAATCCGCTAATGGGAATTAATTGCTTGTTTCAGTGCTAAACTCTGATCCTTTCTCAATCCCCACAGGGATGAGTTTCTTCCTGAAGGATCTGTATTTGTTCAAAACACAATCAGAAAGGCAATGATGTTTTTCTTGTGAAAGGAGCCAGAAATGCAAAATTTAATTCTTTTTTTTTTTTCTTTTCTTACATAAGTGGTAAACGATACAATTCAATAGATGAAATGTAGACTATTATAATTTGGTCATTCTAGCAGGCTGCATTAGTTCCTAGAAAAGAAGTTTATTGTCAGGTTTTCTTTCATGAGAAGAAATTATCTTCTGCAGAAGAAAGCTACTGGACTGATTTTCCACAAGTTGAAGTTCACAGCCGGTGGTCTAACCAGGTTCATTTCTATGTAGCACCACCTTCCTGGGCATTCTTGGCTCTGAAAAATCATTAAGGCCCAACCAGTAACTGAGATGGCCTGACTCCCTCTCCCGCTTATTATGCAGAATATTCATTGTTGTTTTATTTCTTTAAGAGGCTTCACTGAGAGGCATATAAGTTAGTAGATATTTTTACAAGAGCTTGATAAAGGGAGGGAGTGGGGTGGAGAACCGAGGAAAGAACATTCACTGGGTGCTGAGCCCATGGACACATCAGTAATCAGTAGAGACGGGGATTCGATTCAGGCCTGTCACCGTGCATTTCTTTTCTCTTACCGGGCACTGTGATCTCCCATGTCCGTCTTGAACACGGAGGCTGCCCTGCCTGACCTTGTTCCCAGCAAGGGCTGGGCCCAGAGGGCGGGCCTGGTCGGCCATCAGTGTCCTAGAAGAGGCCGACCTGGGGGTATGTCCTGTACATTAAAGCAAAGACAGAACCACTTCTAAAGGTCACTCTTTGGTTTCCTCTGGAAAAGCCCAAGCGGCTCACCTTGGTATTTTATCTGAGACTCTTAACACGGCTGAAACACAGTAACGTATGAGCTTCGGGAGCGGCAGTGCCACCCCCTCCCAACCCAAGTGAATCACAGGCATGTTGTTGGTTAGCCCTGGCTGGGGTTCTGAGAAGATCTGGCCCAGGTAATAGACTTTTATACATGTCCTGTTGGCCATGACCCTCACAGTAGCCCCTAGACATGGGGTGAATGTGTCAGACAAAGAACAGAAGAAAAACAACACTGAAAGCTAGCAAAAGGAAGGAAAAAATAGAGATTGGAGCAGAGATAAAATATAGGAGAATAGAGAAAAATCAACAAAATTGGCAAAATTTCAATTTATTAAGAAAGATACAAATAAGTCAGAAATGAAAGAGGGGGCATTACAGCCCATTTAATAGAAAAGAATTACAAGAAATAGTTGTGCACCAAGAAACCGGAAACCCAGATGAAATGGATCATTCTTAGAGGCACACCCCACCGAGATGAGCTGTGATGAAACAGAAAATCGAAGCAACTCATAATCAGAAAAGAGATTGAATTAGTAATCAAAACCTCTTAACATGGGGCACCTGGGTGGCTCAGTAGGTTAAAGCGTCTGACTCCTGGTTTCAGCTCAGGTGGTGATCTCATGGGTCATGCTTGCGATTCTCTCCCTCTCCCACCACTTGCACACTTTAAAAACAAAGACCAGAACCAGAGGGCTTCACTGGTGAATTCCACCTTATCTCCCCAAAAATTGAAGAGGAGGGAACACTTCCAAACTCATTCAATGAAACAGGATTCTGTTACCAAAACCACAGATTAATATCCCTGCGAACTGATATAAAAATCCGAAACAACATATTAACAAATAAAATTCAGCAACAGATTAAGAGGATAATATATCATGACCAAGTGGAGTTTACCCAGGAATGCAGGGGTGGTTCAACATTAGGAAAATCAATGTAATACACATTAACAGAATGAAGGAAAAAATGTGTGACAACACTCAACACCAGTTTGTGGTAAAAACACTAAAACTAGGAATAGAAGGAAACTATTGCAATATAATAAAGGCCATATATGAAAAGCCATACGAAAAGCCCCAAACTCAGAGATGAAAATCAAAGTTTCTCCTTTAAGACCAGAAACAAGACAAGGATGCTTGTAATTTTACCACTTTTTTTTTTTTAAGATTTTATTTATTTATTTGACAGAGAGAGATCACGAGTAGGCAGAGAGGCAGGCAGAGAGAGAGGGGAGCAAGCAGGCTCCTTGCTGAGCAGAGAGCCCGATGCGGGGCTCGATCCCAGGACCCTAAGATCATGACCTGAGCCAAAGGCAGAGGCTTAACTCACTGAGCCACCCAGGCGCCCTGTAATTTTACCACTTCTATTCAACACATATTAGAAGCCCTGCCTAAAATAATCAGACAAGTAAAAGTATAAGAGATATCCAAATTGGAAAGGAAGAAGTAAAATTATTTCTATTCACATTATCTTATATGTAGAAAACCCCAAGATTTCCACAGGAATACTGTTAGAATAAACAAATTCAGCAAAGTTGAAAGATACAGAATCAATGCATAAAAATTAGTTGCATTTCTATATATTAACAAAGAAAACTCTGAGGCGCCTGGGTGGCTCAGTTGTTAAGCGTCTGGCTTTGGCTCAGGTCACAATCCCAGAGTCCTGGGATCGAGCCCTTCATTGGGCTCCCTGCTCAGCGGAAAGCCTCCTTCTCCCTCTCCCACTCCCCCTGCTTGTGTTCCCCCTCTCGCTGTGTCTCTCTCTGTCAAATAAGTTAAAATCTTTTCAGACAAACAAAACAATGAAAAATCTGAAAAGAAAATATAAAAACTAGTTAGTTCCTTTTACAGTAATATCAAAAAGAATAAAATATTTAGGAATAAACTTAACCGAGGAGGTGAAAGACTTACACACTGAAAACTACAACACACTGCTTAAAGAAATTAAAGACAACAAATGGAGAGCTAGCTCATGTTCATGGATTAGAAGACTATTGTTAGGATACTAATACTGCCCAAAGTGATCTCCAGGTTTAATGCAACTCTATGAAAATTCCCAAAGGTGCATTTTTGCAGAAATAGAAAAAGCCATCCTAAAATTCATAAGGAATATCCAGGGACCCCAAATAAGCAAAGTAATCTTGAAACATAACAAAGTTGGAGGTCTCCTACTTCCTGATTTCAAAGAACTTACTGCACAGCAACAGCAATCAAAACCGGTGTGGTACTGACATAAAGACACACATATACATAGACCAGTGAAAGACAACAGAGAGTCCAGAAATCAGTCGTCGCATATATAGTTAAATGATTTTTGACAAGAGTGCCAAGACCGATGGGGAAAGGAGTCTTTACAACAATTCTTTACAACAAAAAAAAATTCTTTACAACAATTGGAAAACTGACTATCCCTATGCAAAAGAACGAAGTTGGGCCCTGACTTTAATGTTTTTTTTTTAAAATTTGACACAGAGAAAGAGATCACAGTAGGGAGAGAGGTAGGTGGGGGTGGGGGTGGGGAAGCAGGCTCCCTGCTGAGCAGAGAGCCCAATGTGGGGCTTGATCCCAGGACCCTGAGATCATGACCTGAGCCAAAGGCAGAGGCTTTAACCCACTGAGCCACCCAGGTGCCCCTGGGCCCTTTAAACCACATACAAAAATTAACTCAAAGTGGATCAAACCTAAATATAAGAGCTAACCCTATAAAACTCGAGAAAACATAGGATGTAAGTTTCATGACATTGGCTTTGGCAGTGATTTCTTGGATATGATACTCAAAACACAGGAAACAGAAGTAAAAATACATTGGACAGCACCAAAATTCAAAACTGCATCAAAAGAGACAACCAACAGAATGAAAAGTTAACCTGTGGAGTGGGAGAATGTAAGTCATGCATCCAGTAAGAGGTTAATATCCAAAAGATACAGAGAGCTAAAATACAATAGTGAAAAACTTGAATCGACATTCCTCCGAGGAAGATATGCGAATGGCCAATAAGCAGATGCAAAGGTGCTGAGCATCCCCGGTCACGGAAATGCACATCAAAACCGCAGTGAGCCACTGTCGCACGCACGCCAGCCAGAATGGCCACTAGCAAAACAAAGCAAAACAAAGCAGAAAACAACAAATGCAGACAAAGATGTGGAGAAATTGGAACCTTGCGCACTGTTGGTGGGAATGTAAAAATGGTACAGCTGCTAATGGAAAACAGGACGGAGGCTCTTCAGAAAATTAAACATAGAATAACCGTATGATCTAGCGATCCCATGTTCGTGGCAGCACCGCGAAGCACAGTTCATAGCCGAGAAGTGGAAGCAACCCAGACGTCTGTTGGTGGATGGATACACACTGCACGTGGTAGAGCGCCACTCGGCCTTGCACAGGAAGGACATTCTGACGTGTGCTGCAGCACGGACGGACCTTGAGGACATTATGCTCCGGGAAATTAGCCACAAAAAGACAGACATTATATAATTTCACTTACATGAGATACCTAAAGGAGTCAGACTCATAGAAAGAGCAAGTAGCATGGGATTGCCAGGGGTGGGGAGACAGGGACTGGGGAGTCCTATTTAATGGGTGTAGAGTTTCAGTTTTGCAAGCTGGGCAGCGTCTGGGAGACGGCCGGGGTGTGGGCGCGCCGCAGTGTGAGTGCGTTTAACGCGACTGAACCGCACAGTTCAGAGTGGTTCGGGCGGCAAATTTTATATTTTGTGTATTTTATCACCATCTTGAAATATTTGAAAATAAGAGATTCAGAGAAGGAACTGGTTTAGCAAATAAAATCCAGTGGGAACAAGTGGGGGAGACAAGAGTATAGTGAGGCAGGTCCTTTGTAAACCGTCACGGTCGCTGCAGAGCCTGAGTCCTGGCTTGTCCTTGACAGGCTCACCTCCCCGTGGCCTCGGGGTCAGCCTGAAAGGCAGAGCGCGGGGGGCACCGCGAGCCCAGCACCCCCAGGCTCAGCCCCTGGTACTGCCTCCCCACGGGCTCTGTGCCTGGAGCCTCGTCTCCGCCGCGTTAGCGTCCCCATCGGCTCGGTGGGGTCCCACCACCTGTCCTTAAGGCGTGGGGCGGGTTCGGTGAGCAGAGCCGGCCCCGGGCCGGCGGACGGGGCCTGGTCATCGCCGGGAGGAATGAGCCTCTGCAGGAGCGCCATCCTCTGCAGCGTCCGGACCCCGATTTCGGTCCCTCCGCCCCTCTCTCTAGGCCGGCTTGCCCACTCCTGGGTGAGGGATTTCTTCTCTTCCCTCGCAGATGAATCCCCGAATTAGGGAAGCTCGGCGCTGTCTTTGCTAAGCGCCTGCTCTGGCATCTTGGGGCTCGTATTCCCAAGCCCAGGCCTTCCCAGGAGGACCGCTCCGAACCCCTTTCCGTTCCGCGGGTCCTCGGCCCTGGTGGTGCCCGCCCCAGCCTGGACCGGCGACCTCACCTATTTTAAGGAAAGGCCAGGCAGCTCAGCATGACCGTCTCTGTGGCCACCCGTCCGTCCCTTCTGAGGCAGGGCCCCCTCACCACGCCGTCAGCACACTTTGCCATGTCCCCGCTCCACAGCTCTGCTCTGTTTTGGTTTTGATGCTGCCTGTTTACGCTTCTATTTCCTTTGCCCTCCAGGGTGAACAGGAAAGGGGAGTATATATCTCATTCCTTACGTGGGGAGAGAACCTAATCTTCCCTCTACCCTTATTACTCCCTATAGTAAAAGCTTAACAGGAGAGAAACAAAAAAGTTCTATAACGTGTGCATCTGCTGTGAACATGGAGAGACCCAGGGAACCGAGTCACTCCCTGGAAGGCCCGCGCCCTCCCTGTGGATACTCTCTCCAGCAGAAGACCTGGCCCCGGAGCCAGGTGGGGGAGGTCTGCAGGCAGCTCGCACAGACAAGGGTAGACTGATGCCGTGGGCACCGCCGGAGCTTCTAGAGATGGACAGCCATCCCCCTCTTGCTGGCACGGGTAGGGGGATAACCTCACAAGTGGAGACACTCCGTAGATACCCCTTAGAAACCTAAGTGACTCTTCTCAAATGGGTCACTTCTAACTGAGCTTCTCCTGTGTTTCTTTTTTTTTTTCAAGATTTTATTTATTTATTTGGCAGACAGAGAGATCACAAGTAGGCAGAGAGGCAGGCAGAGAGAGGGGGAGCAGGCTCCCTGCAGAGCAGAGAGCCCGATGCGGGGCTCGATCCCAGGACCCTGAGATCATGACCTGAGCCGAAGGCAGAGGCTTTAACCCACTGAGCCCCTCTCCTGTGTTTCTTTCTTTCTTTCTTTTTTTTTTTTTTAAAGATTTTATTTATTTGTTTGTCAGAGAGAGAGCGAGCACAGGCAGAGTGACAGGCAGAGGGAGAAGCAGGCTTCCTGCTGAGCAAGGAGCCCGATGTGGGACTCGATCCCAGGACGCTGAGATCATGACCTGAGCCGAAGGCAGCCGCTTAACCCACTGAGCCACCCAGGCGCCCCTCTCCTGTGTTTCTTAAAAATAATCAGCCTGAAGTAATCCTCCAGCCAAAGAGGCATATTCTGGGGTGACGAACTTGGTCCCCCTGCGGCTCCCTGGCCTTTCCCTCTCCTTTGGTTGCTTCCCGTTCTCCCCTCATGCTCTTGCTTCAGGGGACACGCTGCCCCTCCGTACGCACACTCCCTCTGTCCCCCAGCCATCTCCAGGCCTCTCTGGGCCCACGACTGCCACCTCACTGGCGTTCTCTTGGCAACCGAAACACACCCACGCCGGCGGTGCCGTAAACTCGCCTCAGCGCCCCGCTAAGCAAGTGGTTTCCAAACCTCCACTGCCACCCCATTTCACACTGAGCCTCCGGAAAGATGAAGGGGCTGAGGACCCCGTGAAATGGGGGGGCATGGGGTGCAGTGAGGGCTCCCCGAGGAGGAGACGCGAGAGGAACAGGCCCTTCTGGTCCCACTTTCTCCCTAAATGCCACTTTAGTGACCCATAACGACAGAAGCCGGGGGAAGGCAATGAAATTCTGGAAGACAGAAAATGACTCAGCAGCTTGGAGAAACCAGACATGTAAGTCCCTGCGCGGTGCGAAGCCAGTAAGCAGCCAGACTGCCCGACAGACTCCAGAGCCACGGGCCTGTGAAGCCGAGGGTCAGGGAAGAAAGAGCAGGATAGAGCGGAAGTCTGTGTAGGGAGCGGAGGCGCCCAGTCTCTCTTCCCAGCAGGGAGCAGGTGGGATACGGTCCAGAGAGGCTCGGTACTGGGCACACCGGGCCCAGCGGAGGGCGGGGTGAGGCGGCACCCTGAACATGGAGATGGAGGGAGAATCCGCATGCCTAGAGATTCGGTTATCTGGAGCCCCCCTGCCCACAAACAGATCCCCCACACGAGGCTTGCCAACCATCAGGCTCTCTCCCTTGTACACAGGACTTTCATTGCCTACATGGTGTCTGGATTCTCAACACAAAGGCCAGTAGCCAAGGATTACCAGCGTGTGAAGAAAACCTCTAAAGAAATACACACCGAAACAGGGAGGCCATGCGGGGAAAGATGAAAATGTAAACCAGCCCAAACACGTGATGATTGACACCTTCCCAGAGATAAGCAGTGACTTCCAGCCGGGAAAGAACAATGATGGCAAAAATAGACACAAGTTCATAGAAGAACTGGGAATCAAGTAGACTAGAAGGAAAAATACCTGGAAAGAGGGAAGAGAGAAAAAAAAAAAACGGGAAAATTAATCCAGGATACATAGTACCTGTGTATTAGGAGACCAGAGAGAGAACAAGAAGGTAGGAATGAGAAGGAAACTCCCCACGGTCCAAGGTGGTGAGTTTTCAGACAGAAATTCCCAGCATAGCACATGAAAGAAGCCCACAAGAAGTGGGGCACCCGGGCAGCTCTGCTGGGTAAGCGTCTGACTTCTTGGTTTCAGCTCGGGTCATGATCTCAGGGTCATGGATTGAGCCCCACATTGGGCTCTGCGCTCAGCACGGAGTCTGCTTGAGATTCTCTCTCTCCCTCTGTCCATCCCCCACTTATGCTCTCTGTCACTCTCAAATAAATCTTAAAAACAACAACAACAACAACAAAAACCCACAAGAAAATACACTACACCTCAGAATCTGAGGGGAAAAGGAAGACCTCGCAAGTCTCCAGAGAGGAAAGCTCAAGTCCTGAACAGAGGATGGTGGGGCCTGATGGCACTGGACTTCTCAACAAGAGCGTGGGAAAGCAGAAAACAAGAATGCCTTTAAAGCTCTGCAGGAAACTGTTTCTAGAATTCTCTACCAAGCCGCACTATTAATTAAGAGTGGGAAAGAATGAGCTTCAGCAAAATGAGGGAGTCAACAAAGAAGGGGCCATGGGACACAGGGGCCGGGCTCCAGGGCTGGCTCAGGGAAGCCCTGGGTGGCATGGCGGGACACCCCATGGATGGAATCCACAGGTGCCTGGCTGGCTCAGGCGGAACAGCTTGTGACTCGATCTTGGGGTCGTGGGGTCGTGGGTTTGAGTCCCATGTTGGGTTAAACAAACAACCTCAAAAAAAAAAAAAAGTGGAGGCCCCAAATGGCTGCATTTTAGGCCAAGTCACTAAACCAGGACTTTGCTAACCTGTCACGTGGGCCCTTCCCCATGGCCCAGAGGAACCGGAGGTGACTGGCCCAGTAAGACAGTCCTGCTCCCACCGGAGGGGAGGTCCCCTTGCCTGAAACAGGACCTAGAACAAGACCTAGAAACTTCTTTTGCTAGTGGCTTCCTTGCCCCACCTGCCTTCCTGGGAAAACCTTCCATCTGCACAGCAACTCCGGGCAGCCCCTCTGCGCGCCAGCCGGGACGCTGCCTGCCTGGTGAGCGTGGTCAGAACGGCCATTGGAGCGTCACATCCACGAGCTCAGTTTCTGTCTGAAAGGATCGAGCGGCGCTTTCTGAAAACGAGAGGCCCAGTTACTGTCAGAGAAACTTGAGCGGGGGGCGGGGGGCAAGGGGGGAGCCTGCAAGCGGTATTTTTAATTCCAAGAGAAACAGAAAAGTTGTCCAAGAAAGGAAATTAGTGATAGTACACCCTGTGCCTGATCTGCGAACAGTGTTTACATAGTTCTCGTGCTGACGCGAATACGGAGTTGACCGGACTCAGGCGGAGGGTCGCGCGCTGGGGGGGCGCACGGGTTGGGGGCGCAGAGCGGCTCCTGCAGGACGAGCCCCGCACGCAGGGAGCGGGGGCTTCCCGCCCTCTGCCCCAGCCCGCTGCTGGGACTTCCTTTCACAGCCGGGCACGGAGGTGACGTGGTTTGCCTAAAGCCACAACCAGGCGGCTCGGTTCTAAGGTCCGCGCTTTAAACCGCCGGGCTCCCGGCTGGGGCGGTAGGAAGGGAGACGGACTGTAAAACCTCCAGGAGCGGCAGCCGAGTCCCCCCAGTGTGAAGACCAAGCTTAGAGGCTTGCAAGCGTTGCCTCCAGGGAGTGGAAGAGGGTGGGCAATTTCACTGTCCTGGTAAAGCTGTCTGACTTTTTACATTATGGACACATATTAGTTTAAAAGTTTAATCAAAGAGGAGACAAGCGAGGGCCCCAGTGACTGACAGAGCGGGTCTCCAGTGTCTACTGGCTTTGCCTGGCCGTGCACCCCTAGATCCTCACCAAACCTGAGAGCTGGCATCGCCCGGTGAGATGCTTCCAAGTCTCCTTCCAGCTCTCAAGGCTCTGGCAGGGAACAGGGCCAGCAGGCACCACGGGGAGCCTGTCCGGACGATGCAGGGCGGGGCGGGTGCCGCTGCGGGCCAGTCCCCCAACAGGACACCACAGGGGAGCAGTGGGGTGTTTCAGCTGAGGGGCCTCTGGGCGCTGCCCTGGGGAGAGGCTGCAGGGACCAGAGAAGCAGGCCCATGGGGGGTGGGGGCAGCCTTTGGGCAAGGGTGGTGGCGGCGACCAGAGACGGATGGAGCCTGGGTTCCCTGGGGAGGAGCTGCAGGCAGGTCATGCCAGTGGCCGGGATGCAAGCGTCAGGGACTCAGGAGGATCCTCCCAAATGTCTGGCCTCAGCAGCCCACCCCTCCGTGTCCCTGTCGCTCCTCTCAACGCCCTTTTTGTGCCCAGGTTGGCCCATCCTCCCTGTTCCCCCAGCAGCAGCCAGGCCACCTTCGGCTCCTTGGCGCCGACACGGTCCTCATCCCTCTGTACCCGCGCTCCGGCTTCTCCTTGATTCACCTCCAGACTTCCGTGCCCAGCATGCCTCCCTGCGCACCCCACAGCTCTGATCTGTCCTTCTCTGTCACCAGAGTCACCAGAACTAGAGCTCCCACCACGTCCCCGTCCTGCTCAAGGTGTCCCCGTCCTGCCCAAGGCTCTGCACGGCCAGCCTGGTGCTGCTCCCACGGCCAGGCCTTTCCGACCACAGTTTACCTGAAACGCATGAACTCCTGAAGCTCCGCAGGCTGGTGACCAAGGCCGTGGACAGGCGTCAACAGCTGTGTGGGTCTGTGGGGGCCGAGCACCCTCCCCAGATGCCTTGAAGAGGCAGGGGGAGGCCAAGAGCCCCGACACCAAAAAGTGCTAGTCCTGTGGGCCAAGTGTGACCTCTCCAAGGGCCACCTGCCACGTGACTGGCATCCGGGGGTGTCGCCCTCCAGCTGTTCCTGGCTGGTGGCGGGCCGCTGCCAGCAGATGGACTTATCTTTTGTTTCCATGTGCAAGGTGGCTTCCTTCCAGAGCCTGCCACCATCACACAGCGCTGGGCAAGGAGGGCAGCGAGGCGCCAGGCCTTGAGGAGCGAGAGGCCCACCGTAACTTCTAGTTTGGTTGGAGTCACTTTCACACAGGTGACTTTCGTCAGTTATGTAACAATGTGTGGCCCAGACCCAGGTGAGCAGTAAATATCCACCTTCACACGAGAGCCAAGGCTGCAGCGCTGAGTCACGGGGAGCCGGGGAGCCTCACTGCCTGCTGGGTCCTGGGGCAGGAACGCTGGAGGGTGTGATCGCTCCGGCTGGCTGGGTCAGACTGCCAGGACCGGAATGTAGGCTTAGGACTGAAGCCCGAGTGATCTCTTGTAGCTGACTGTGCGTGACTCTTGTACACGTGTGTGTACACGCATTGTGCATGTATATAAATACTTACTGGCATTGCTAACTTAGCTACAAAAAAATTCATAGTGTAATTTTTAAAGCCCTAACTGGCCTAAGAAAACAGCAGGTCTGCAGAGTGATCCCAGACAGGCCGGCTCCCTCTGACAGGTCTGTTCTTAACCTGAGTGCCTTTTCCCAGAAGACAGAGAAGGGTGGCCGGTGTTTCTCGGACGCAGTGGTCCAGAGCGGTGGGGTCCGGGCCGTGCGGGGGTTGGGACCCCTCCCCAGACCAGGGGTCCAACCCCACGAAGCCCACACGCTCCTCCCCGGGCCTCTGCCACGGACAGTGTGTACCATCTGCTCGCTCTCTCTCCCGCAGCTTCCGTGGCCCGCATGGCCCGCGTGTTCGTGTACGGGACCCTGAAGAGAGGCCAGCCCAACCACGGGGTCCTGCGGGACCGCGGCAACGGCTGCGCTGCCTTCCGCGGCCGGGGCCACACGCTAGAGCCCTACCCCTTGGTCATCGCTGGCGAACATAACATCCCGTGGCTGCTCAACCTCCCGGGGCAGGGGCGGCGTGTGCTCGGCGAGATCTATGCCGTGGACGAGCGGATGCTGAGCTTCCTCGATGAGTTCGAGGGCTGCCCCAACACGTACCAGCGCACCCCGCTGCGGATCGCCGTCCTCGAGTGGGAAGGCGCGCGTGGGGCCCCCGAGGAGACGCCGGCCGCCGACGGGACCCTGCAGTGCTTCGTGTACAGCACGGTCACCTACGCCCCCGAGTGGGTCCACCTCCCACACCACGAGGATTACGACTCCCAGGGGGAGCACGGCCTCCGCTATAATCCACGGGAGAACAGATGACAAGTGCAAGGACGGCTCCTCCGCCGGGGTAGGGGGCTGCAGGGGACAGAGCCCCGGTGATGGGAGGACGCCCTTGGCCTGGTCTGCACGCACTGGGTGCACTCAATGTCCGTGGAAACAGAGAGTTGTAAAACTCAGTCCGGGAAAAGGAACATTCTCTCTTTCAGTTGCAGCTGATTCCCCCAGTATTTGACACACTGATCACAAGATTATGCCTGAAGCCTGGCTATCCCATAGTGCTTTGTTGCTTGCTGCTTCAAGAAAGCCACGGGCTTGAATCGATGGGATAAGGAAAATTCAGGATCTTAATTCCCCTAAATGACATTTCAAGAACTCATATGTCAAATTTTTCTTTCTTTTGCTTTGCTTTGCTTTGATCTGAAGATAACATTTAAATTGTAGACTTTGTGTAGCAGCTAGATTTCAGCAACCCTACTGTATTGATTCTAACTTGTAGCAGCAAGAATTTTTTAAACTGATCTGGGTTATCTCACTGTAATAAAAGAACCTCAAGAAAAACGCATTGTGTTTGGGTAGTTTTAAACTATGTAAAACATTAGTATTCACAATTTTCAGATCAAGCTTATTTAAAAAGGGATTACTAAAGACAAGCATATAATATTGAACTGGATATTTTGGGAAACCAAATTTAAGTGTTGGTACTATTACTGACTTTGCGGGGGAGGGCTCTACTTACTTGGTAGAAGGTTCTTTTCATTCTCATCTAGCAAAATCACAAGCCATCTACTTGCTGGCAGATGCTGAACAGCCTGATTTCAGACGGACACGCACCCAGGCCTGAGGCCCAGTGGCAAGGTGCCGTCCCTGCCTCCGAAGGGAGCTGCGTTTGGAGGGTGGGAGGGCCTTTCAGAGAAGAACCAACACATTAGTAATTTGTTCTTCAGGCCTGACAGAAAGCTTAGCTTCCAAATACAAACAGCACTTAAAATAATTCTAGCAAGGCACGAGTACCAATTACTCCCCCCTCCATCTGATGATCTGTCCGCGTAGACTCCAAGCAGCACACCACTCTGCCTCTGCTTACTTACCAGCCAAGTCTGAAACGGATCCCGAGAATCTCAGAAAAACGCAGCTGCTGGGCCTCAGTAACCTTGTTCTCTGCTGGGAGGGCTCCCTAGCTCTTCAACTTGATGGTAGACCGTGCTCACTAACTCCATCTGGCACAAAGACAGATCAGTATTTTTAGCCCTATTTTCTTAATTGGAAACTTGCTTCGCAAAAACACAAAAAAGCAAGGACGGGCACCAACTGATGGGCTTGTGGCAGCTACACCCACCCCTCTCGGGGTGAGGGAGCCCAACACAGCCTACGGGACGGGATGGGGAGGGTGGGTGTGTGGGCCCAGCTCTCCTGAAGCGGCTGCCCCCTGGGCCCGTGGGCCCTGCACTCACCCATGAGAGCCGAGCAAGAGGATCTCCAAACTCCCCGGAAGCCCCACGCGGGGCTTTCCGATGTTCGGAATAGGCACAGATGGGCGCGAGGTCCTCAGCCAGGCAGAAGCAGGTAATCCGATTATAAGGTGGTAAATGCTAATTTAATGAGACTAAGGCAAAGAACTGGGGTTTACAGAAATGTTTTTTAAAGGATCACAATGAAACACTAGTATTTCAAGTCTACTGGCACAGCCAGTAGCCTCTTATGTACATTGTCTTCATTCAAAAAAAGGGCAAACTAATATTTAGACAAATGCTCAGCTTTATTGATTTAATTTTGACACTAGGAAATCTCACAGCAGAAGTACAAATCATATGTACAAGTATTTATATCAATAAAAATTTCCATTGGTGATTTTTTGGCAGAATGTTGGTTTTGACTATATGTGGAATAAATATGACCATGTAAAATCTGCTGCACAGGGGTGTTCCTGCAAAATGCTTGACTAAATTGAGTGTGAAAGAATAATAATACAAATGGCTAATTAAATTGGGTGATGACTGAAAGGCTATAAATACTTCATTCCAGTTCCACGAGCAGATCTCCTTCTCCAACTGTGTCCCCAGCTTTACAATGCACTGATTTCACCTTGAATTAAAAAAGAAAAGAAAGAAGAGGGGAGAGTCAGTATTATTAACACAAAGGAGCCATCTCGTCACCCGTTTCTGGAAATGAAGAGACAGCCCGGCAGGCTTTGGGGCGCAACAGTGGGCTCCTGCTTGGCAGAGGGGACTGAGTGCAGGGGTGTCCTCGGGAGGGCGGCGACTCACCATCTTCCCCTCCCCCGCGCCTGTCCGGGTCTGTCCTAGAAGCTGCGGGTCCAACGGAGTCTGCGCCACCCGCTGCCCTTCCCCCTCCCCACTCCAGCCCCTAAAAGCCAGCCGCCCCGATGCTGCGTCTCGGCAGCCTGCCCTCCCAGGCTCCTGCGGCTGCAGGTGGTGGCCACGCTCCGAGAGTTACTGGTATCCTTCGTGTTCAAAAACCAAAACCAAACCAAAACCCCACGCGATGACACAAACGCCAGGACGGGGACCATTCATTAACAGGAGAACATCCTCGGCCGGCGACCACGCGCTTCCCTCTGAAGGGAAAGGAAACGCCACGAAGGTGTCTGGCTGCATGCGGGGACTCGGTGGCCCACGTGGAACCGGCCCTCCGGGCTTCAGGCAGGTTCCGCCCTGGGGGTGCCCGCGGCTCTGGGCACGGCGGCGGGTCGTCCAGGGCCGCGGGGTCGGGGCCTTGCCCGCGTCCCCATGCCGCCGCCGCCGGGAAGTAGAAGGCCAGAAGGGCCCGTGGGCCTCGCATCCCAGCCTGGGGGCCTTCAGAACCGTGACAACTTCAAAGGCCTGGAGGGTGCTCCAGGCGCCGGGGGTGGGGGTGGGGGGCGCTCTTGAGGATCTTTGCACAGGACGCATCTTGCACGCTGCGCCCCCGACAGGGAGGACCGGGTTGCTCCGGGAGGAAAAGTGGCTCTCCAGATAAGAGCGGCCCTGCCCGAGGCTCACCCCGCCACTCCTCTGCGCTGGGGCGCAGCAGGAAACGGGATGGGCAGGAAGGGCTCCAGCTGATAGGGGTCAGGCCAAAGTACGAGCTGACCTGGAGCCCCTCAACACCCTGGAAGTGCTCCGGGGCCACCGACAGCCAGGGATGGGCTGAGCCTCCGCAGGAGACCCAGAAGCCACCGTGAGACCAGGCCAACTCGGAACACACTGACAGAGGAGGGCTCCACACTCCTTCTGGAAGCTAAGGCCACGTTCATTTTTGTGTTAGTACCCCCGTCCAGCAACAGGTGCCCTTGGCATGCATCAGACGTGTATATATACATGTTCTGGGTCCCCCCAAATGAGGTCAAGTTCTCGTCACGCCTGGACATTACATAAAACTAACGCAGCAGAAATGTTAATTGCAAGGAGCAAAACCACCAATTTCTACAAGAATAAAGGCCATTTTGTAAAAGAGAGCCCATCTCGGTCGTGTGATTGCATCAGTGCTTGGCTCCTTGGTGGTCTCTCGGACGTGAGAACTCGGGCATAACATTTTGGGGTTCACTTTTAGAAAAGGAATCAGATGTAGAGGCCAGGATTCCCCAAATCTTGCCATTCTCCTCTCCCAAACGCCACAGAGACTGGGCCCCAACAACGGCAGCCCCTTCCAGCCTGACCAGCCAGCCAGCTCCGGGCCCGCCCACCATAAACTGGGCATCTGCTCCCAGCCAGGCCTTCGGTCTGGGCAGCAGCCTCATTTCCTGTTGGGGTGACAGAGGATGTCTCTCTGATGCAAATGACACTGGGAGCAGGCAGTACCTCTCTGCCAAGACATCCATGTCCCCAGAGCTTGATCCTGGCTTTGCACGGAACGGGCCACAGAGCCAACCATGGCAGTCTCTGCCCCACCCCACCCTGCCTCACCCCAGGATGCGGACTCCTCCAACCCAAACTGTCCTTCAGAAAAGCCTCCCTCAGCTGTGGGCGGCGTCTTTTTAGAAGCAAGAAGAATAGTGAAGTTATCACTAAAAGGACTTTTCTATTTTCCTCAAGGAGAAAACACATGTGAGAAGTTTTACTCTTAACAAGTTTCAGGACAAATACGATTCCATTTTTTTCCCTCCCTAAATCATTACGCCCCACATGTACATGGGGCTTTCAGCTCCTCTTGATCTAAAATTGTCTAGAATTGTTCTCTTTGTGGAGAAATTATCTTGAAGAGTTACATTAATTTCTGCGATCTCGCAAATCAGTTCCTGCTGTGCCATCTAAGTCTCAGGTGACTAACCGCCTCCAAGACAGATGTAAACGTTAAAAATTAAAGACCCTTTAATTGAAAAGACATTAAGGTGAAAGAACAATTGTTCTTTGACTACCTGCACGTCAGACAGACTCTCCATGAGGCAGGGCCACATGGGTGCCAAGCAGAAAGATCTCCCATGTCCCAGTCTGCAGGAGCAAGGAGCTGGCAGGGGTCACCTCCACGGTGCCTTTCAGCCCTAACCATCCAAGATCCAAAGATGGAAGTTCTGCTTCCTGTCATAGAGCTGGCAAGGGCTGGTGGGAACTTGGGGACATACCTTGCCAGTTTTCCCAGCTGTCATGCTGTTCTGCATTTTCATGGCTTCAATCACACAAATTTCCTGACCTTCTGCTACCTGGAAAAACAGATAGAAAAAAGATAAGTTTTAACATCGTTCTGATTTTGCAATAACACTCAGGGGTGAAGCCATCAAGAGATTATCAGATGCTCTGCAATTTGACCCAAACAGCAGCAAAGACCTCTAATACTTCATGTTCCAAGTGACTCTTCGGGGGGCAGCAGAGAAGGGCCGTTCCCTCTGTCCTCATCAAGTGCCACAGAGATGTGGCCAAAATGGAATGTTTTCCTCCTAAGTGAAAATGTCCAGATTTGGCACAGGTCTACAGATGGGAAGATCTATGGTCTCCGGGGGCTAGGAAGAAGAGGGGACTGGTTACTGATGGACACAGGATCTCTTCTGAGTGGGTAAGAAAATGTTCTGGATTGACAATAGTGATGGTTGCATAAGAAATTCCAGGACTAGACAAGAAATACTGAGCGTGCACAGTAAGGGGCCAAACTGCCCAGGGCGGGGTTTTATCTCCACAAAGCCATTACCCAAAACTAGAGCGTTTCTGTCCATAGCCTTGGGGAGCTGGGAACAGCAGCCAGCCAGGGAACCCCCGTCTCAACCTCTGCAAGACTGGCCAAGTAACAAGGAGGTGGCTCCTGGAAGGTGCCTTCTGATGCGGGAATGACTGCTAACAGCCGTGCCTGGTTCTCGAATGTAGACCAGTGGGGCTGGGTATGGGCTCCCTGGGTGAAGCCTGGCTTCCAGCCAGGAAGCAGCTGTGACAGAAAGCCGCTCTCTATAGTCTCTGTTTGCTGCCCTTGATGGGTGAGCACCAAGGAACTGGGCCGGGGGAAGGAAGGAGAGGAACTCTCCTCTCTCTACAAAAAGGGCCTCCCAGTCTCTGACATGGTGAAGCCGAGTTTCCTCGAGCAACTGGCTGGCTCTTCTGGGGTGGAGCTCCCAGTCACTCACACCGGTGTGGCTGTACTGGCCCAAAGTTGCAGAAGTGCCTGGAGAATGTTCTCTCCTGTGCTCCCCAGATGATCCCCGGGCTCACTCCCGGCCCCCTGCGCGGCACAAGCTGTCTCCCTGGCAGTCTGGGCTGCCTGCGGCCCGCGCCTTCCTTTCCTCCGCTGATCAGGTGGTGGGCTGCCGTTTCCTGGCACAGAAATCCAGGGAAAGAGGGGATGCCAAAGCCTGGTGCTGGCACGGAGGAGAGACGCTGTGCTGGGAGCTGGGCTTGAAGCTCCGCACTCACTGCCTGTTGTGATTCACTCTTCCCGGGCATCTGCGTTCCTCGTTCCTCGGACGGAGAGGAGAGTGAATGACCTGCACTCAAGGGCTGCTCTTCGCACAGCAGAGGGACCGCAGGCAGGGCGTCGGCTCAACGACCCACTCACGTCGTCCCTTCGGGCCTTTTTTCTTTTCAGAGGCAGATGGGGAGCCTGCGAGATGGAGATGGGAACAGCCCCCCAGGCAGCCCCCCTCCCCAAAGCCCCCAGCCCGGTGTCTCAGAGGCCAAGGGGCCAGAGCCGGCCCCCCGACACAGCTCGCAACTGGGCCCCAGTGGATTTCTGGAAATGGGTCTGAAACTCAATGTGACAGAATAGAAATTCTCTCCACAAAGTTGTCATCAGCTCTCTACCTCTGGGTTCTGGTAGCTCTCTGCTTCACAGGTGGACGAGTACCCCCCACCCCCGGGGACCTGAGTGAGCTTAGCCCACACCCCCCACCCAGCTGGGCTTCCTCTGCTGTCATCTGAGAGCCCATCCCTGGCCCGGTGGGCTTCTTGGAGGGGGGCACAACCTAGCCCCCTCTGCAGCAGGTCTGACCCCTCTCAGCTGCTCAGAATCTGCAGGCCAGACAGAGCGCCCCTCATGGGGTCTGTGTGGGATCTTCAAATAAGTGATTCACAGTTAATGCAAACAGGAAAAAGACATGAACCCGGCAGATTTCCAGTGGTCACACTGAGGGGGCACAGACCAACCCAACAAGGATGACACAGGGCCCATGCGGGAGGGTGGCAGGGCCTGGGCCATGACTCCACACCGAGCTCGAGCCGGCCATACCAGTGTGGAGATCAGGGCCCGCGGAAACGTGGGGCAGCAGCGGCAGACCGGCCACAAGTTCATGGGGCTCTGCCCTCGCCAGCCGTCCTTCCTGGCCGGCTCTGGGTGCTTGTACCCTGCATGTAGGTGATTCAAGTGGCAGGTCCCCAATCACACTACTCAGAAAAACAAAACCTCTGATTTAGACAGGTAATCAGGAGACGTGGGGATATCCTCAAGTTAAAATACTCTCTTTTTTATTGTGTCACTGGCAATTTGATTAAAAGGACTTAAAAGAAAAGTGCCTCTGGATTCCAAGGGGCCCGACCAGCGGGGCTGCCTTGAATCTACATTCCATCCTCCTCTCCTCTCCTCTCCCGGGTCCCCTCCCCAAGTCTGCCGGCCTCCCAGTCTGCTCAGGTCCGGATGGAACTTTAAGTAATTCACTGCTCCCTCCCTGCTCACTTAAGCAATGGGTTTTGTAGTCTGTTTTCCTAGAAGAGAAAGAACCCTTGGAAGTTGTTCTCTGAGACCCCGCACGATAGCAAAGGCTATCAGCAGAGTCGTGTTACACGCACACATGGACTTGATCTAAATTCAGTCTTTCATTCCTCAGCCATCCCGGTTGGAGGAGCTCTGAGACCGCCGGCCACGCTGTCATGGGTGCTCGGCCCGGGGTTGTGTTGTGTCCCCTCTGCCCCTGCCGTGTCCCCACAATCCCGGAGCCTCGGGTTTGCGTGGTGGTGGCCCATCTGCGTGCGGGGCTCAGAGGGTGGTGGGGACACCTTCCACGTTTCCCCAGGTGCTCATGGGCAGGGAAGGCCGGGATGGCTCGCATGGGAGGGCATGGCCACCTAGGGCTCTGCGCGCGCACACTCCTCTAACACTTTTGTGCGTCATCTGATAAAGGCTCACTGATTGTGACAGGAGGTCTCCAACGTTGGGCTTACAAAATGGTCACAAGCCTCGCAAGTCTTTTCGATAAACCTAGTCAGCCTGATGTACTTCCCCGCTCCCTGTCTAATTGGTGTAAAGTTTGGAGGCCCCAGTCCTGTATCTTTCATCCGGCTTATTGCGTCCTCTCCTTTGACATGGGGTCAAGGTTCACATTCGCATCCGATTATCAGAGCGCACTCATTAAGAGGGGGCCTGCCTCGTTCCAGAATGAGTAAGCTGGAGGGAAAACCCGGCCCATTTACTCAGCAGATTTTCACATGGTTAGGAGGCCTCTGTGTCCCCGGCAGAGCTCGGCGCTGAAGAGCTTCAGACGTCTCCTGCTGATGATTAATTGTGAGTGATGGGAAATAAAATCCAGTAAAGCCAGCTGCTTGCCATGGTCGGCAAAATGACTCTAATGGAGATAGGCTGCCAATTTTCCAGTTTTACTGGCAAGTCTTCCAAGTGTAATTAAGGGAAGTTATAAATGATATGGAAATCTATCAAGTCCCATTTATTTTCAGAGGACTCTTTCCCCAGAGACTTTTATCTTCAAGCTTATAGTACGCTTTGTTGTGCTAATGATTTAAACCCCTTCTCATTTCTGATTAAAGCCCCCAATATCCTTCTACCAAGTTCGCCTCACTCCTTCCCCAAAGATGAAAAGGCCCAGAACCTTCTTCCACATACGTCCCTCTTGGAAAGCACGCTAAGACTGGGAGCCGTTTGGCTACTTGTATCGTTCAGACTGCGAACGTGTGAAGAAAGCTCAAAGAAAGTGCAGGAAGAGGACGAGCAGAGAGAGGGGGGAAAAAGACCTCCACCAAACATAAAAGAAAGCCCCCAAAAGTCCAGACTTGAAAAGCTGTGCTCAAGAGCAGACATTCATCAGAAGGTGGTGTAGCGCACTAATGTTATTTGATTTGGAATAAAAGCATGAAAATGATGGCAAAGGCCTAAAATTGGAGATGTAAAGGCTGACTGCACAGTATTCCATTTCTCAATTTCATCCTTCAGAGCCACAAAATGGGGGTGATACAGTGACGGGATGAGGTTTACAGTAACAGCTGTGCTCTTCCCACACAGGGGAGGCCCTTCTAATGGGCGAAGGTCTGTTTTGAACAGACGGGGAGTAACAAAACAAGGTTCCCTATTAAGAGTGTGCAGTCCTATTTCTGATCAAGAAAATGAGTACGGGAGTCGGATTTCCTCGAAGGCGGCCCCCACCCTCTCCTGTCGTCCCAAACCAGGGCGGTTTCAAAGGGGTTATCCTTTCAGCGGAGGGAAGAAGACAGAATGTCGTGGAGGGCTTTGCCCCTGTCAGCCCACTTCTCCAGCAACTGTAAAGAACGCACAAGAAACAGTGCCAGTGGCATATGGCTTTCTACTGTGCTAAACATTCACACAAGACAGGTTCATCAGTCATTGCAGTATCTGGATCAAAAATTAGCTCCTGATGGATGGTATTTGGAGCTTACCTGCTGCTAGTACATTACCAGAGAAACACAGGTTTTGAAACCCACATGACATTAGAAAGTGCAGACCATGAAATGCGACACGTGCAGGCGCACATAATGTACGCCAGATTATACAAAATAATAAATAAGCTATTTAAGCCCTCTGCCTAAAATTGGGCCTGCTGCAAGGAACCCTGGGTCACTTCTACGCAGGCCAATTAATGCACAGCATCTGCCGTACAGAAGCGGGGCACGAAGCACTTCCGAATGATTTCAGCAATTAAAAGGAAACTGTTTCCTGCCTGTTCAGACAGCAACTGTTTCAATGCAAGAGTGAGCACCAAATCACTGTGTGCAGCTGAAAAATTAAGTCCCCTTTTCGGGGAAGAGGGGTGGGCGGGAGGAAGAATTTTTATGGAACAGGGAGCCTTCTTTTGTTGTCCTGCGTTCTGTGTTTTTCTGCCAAATGAGACAGAAGGCTCGGAGGGCTTCCTGGCCCGCAGCGGTCTCCCCTTCTGCCGCCCGGGGCCACCCGAAAGCGTGGATCAATATCAACCCCGCTGACGACGCCACGAAAGTGAAAATCCTTCAATTACATTTTTAAAGGCTGTTCTACTTAGAACACAGGTGCCTGAATGCAATGCATTTTACGGCCCTCAGATCTGAAGAAAGACGCAGTGAACAGCCCTGAGAAAAAGGCCTCTCAGATTTGGTTAAAAGGCACTGCTAGAATCTGATTATAATAACTTCCTCTTTCTGAGCCCGTAAGATAGGCTGGTAAATATCCCCTGATATTTCCCCAAGAAGAAATGTGCATTCACATCCCAGCATCTTCACGTAAAGGGGGAGGGAGAAAGACCCCGGGAGACCGTCTAGTATTTAAGCAGTGACAAGGGAAGGAACCATCATCAAATTACAAAGAAAGAGGAGGCAGGCGACAGAAATGCCACCAAACCCCCTATCTGCCGCCGGAGCCCTCCCGCGATGGGCTCATGTGCACACCGCCTGACTCACTGAGAAGGGCACACGCAAGGAGGGGTGACGCATCAACCAGGCTGCTGGCCCCGCTCCCCCACTGCCCAGAGCCGCCTCCCTGACTTTGTGCGGTGGGTGACCAAGTGGGGAGCGGATACAGAGTCATGGCCAGCACAAGTCCAGTTTTCCTTAAAATGAAAAATCTCTCTTCCCTCCTGCCCTCGAAGTTAGCCGGGAACTGCAGCCCAAGCCCCTAGAGTGAGAGGAGAACTCACGGCATCTTTAAGAGATCAGTCTGGATGGATTCCCCTTTGGGAAGTCTTTAAGTACTCAGCCACTGCACGTCCTGGGGTTTTGGTATGTTTTTTGTGTTTTTCAAGAAAAATGGTGAGGAAAGATCTTTTGAATCTTGGTAAGGTTGCAAACTGCCATCTTTAAAAATGGTTAAAAGCAGGGTAACACAGCCTCTAATTCCAAGCAGATCATTTCTTGAAAAATAAAATAAAATGCCAAACTTGTAGGAGACTCTCCTGCGACACTCAACTTACTGATGGACCTTAAAAATAGACAATCATCAGCTTAAATTGTAAGACTTCTCAAGTTGCTAACGTCCAACGAAAGTTAACCCTAACACTGAAAAAGGAATGTTATTTGGAAAAGACAAAAAGGCCAAATGTGGGGTAGCCATCATTGCTGAAGGCAGGACAGGAATCTGATTAGGGAGGGGCCCGGGGCAAGTTCACTGTGGAAGTGACCTTTTTTTGTTCAATACAAGGAGAAGCAAATACAGTAACGATGAGCAGAGAGCATCTGAGTATTTCTATTATTCTCTGGACCTTTATGTGTGTGATGTTTTATAATCTGAGTTTAAAAACATGAAACAATGAATGCATAGATTTATTTATACATGCTTTGGAATGCAATCTGAGGTTTGGGTGGAAAACTGGCATCGTGTCAAATAACCTGCTACCAAATATGAAAATTTCATTACTGTAATGATTTTAGGATTAAAAATCAAGGTATCCAGAAACAGGAAAACGGATCTGTCAAGGCCAGGTCCTCGGCCCGGGAAAGATGCTGTTGTGGATACTGGGCGTACGAGGTAAGCGGGTCCCTGCCAGACAAACACAGGGCTGGAGGGACCGTTCCAAGGCCTCTTATCTAGAACACCTGAGGGCTGGGCGCCTGGGGGGGCTCAGTCAGTTAAGTGTCTGCCTTTGGCTCAGGTCATGATCCCAGGAGCCCGGGATGGAGCCCCACATCAGGCTCCCTGCTTCTCCCTCTGTCTCCCTCCCTCTGTCTCTGTCTCTCATGAATAAATAAAATCTTTAATTGATTAATTATCTAAGAGCAAAGGAGGCTTGAAATCTGTTTTTTCGAGACCTGAAAACCAGAGGTCTCTTGCCGAGTTTATCTGCAACTTCCCCAGGACCCGCCGTGGGCTCAATTACAGAGGAGAGGGTTTGGGGGCAAAGGGGTGGTGTGAATTCCATACTCCAAAACGACAAACCTGGGACTCTCGGGGTCGCTGGCCATCCCACTGCTTGGGAGCCCTCCCCCAGCAGCCCCGAAGGAGCACACACAAGGAGGATAGACATCGGGGTGAAATCTGGGTGGTACTCCCATTAATGATCACAAATTTTCTGTTCTTATGGGGGTACTTTATAGGATTCCATTTTTTGCCCAAGACACTGCACGAGAATAGTCCCAAACGCCTACTCCCCCTTCTGCTAAAGGCCGGTTCCAACCTGCAGTGGATCTTCCCCATCTTGGCCCCCCCAAAATACTTCCAAGGCCTGTCTTACTGCTACTGAGCAGGCTATGGGCAAGAAAAGTGGCAACAGGCACTCACTGCCCGCCTGTGATTTGACCTGTCTCACAAACTGGTAAGTCACAATGTGTCACTGCCAAAGAAAGCTACGTAAGTGGGGACACCGCCCACTTCCGGCTCATGTCTCAGTTGTTACTCTTTTGAGTAAGATGGGGATTTCTGATCCAAATCTGAGAGGTCTGCTGCATTGGAAGGTAACTCAGAAATCCTGATATACCACAACAGTAAAACCTCCCCTTGGGCTGCCTTATTTTTTATTTTTGTTTTTTGCTTTGTTTCTGATATCAAAGAGCTAACAAAACAACTGTGCCCCTAATGACTTTATTTTACACTTCAGAGTCAAGATGGAAATTGTGTGACATTTCGGCAGCTCTCAGCCTAAAGCGGGCAAGTACCCTCTGCCATTATTCTGAGAGAAGGTGTTTTTAATATTTTTGTTCAAGGATATCATAAAGATAGACATTTTAAAAATTAAAGTAAGTTACAAAAAATACTGCCTTGATTAGAGGGCCCTCAGTTTATGATGGTGCTAAATATACAGAAAAATAGGTATTTTTCCAACTGAAATTAAAATCAGTCATGAAAATATTTTCAGAGTGTGATGACCACAAAACCAAACAAACAAACAAAAAACCCCAACAGATTAAAGGCATATCCAAGTCATTCTATCTGTTTTCTGAAGTAAATGTGAATGGACTCGGGGACTTCCCATAAGCCACTCCTCTACTTCGTTTACTGTTGGGTTTGTTTGCATCTATGCATTTCTATGCATTTGATGGCCTGTTACCAACAATCCCCTCCCCACATGCAAAAAAAAAAAAAAAAAAAAAAAAAAAAGCTATTGTACAATCATTTAAAAAATGACTTTACTGCCACATTTAATGTCAAATACTGTGTAACAGACACTGAAAGATATCAGAAACTTTTGCTGTGTGAATCAAAAAAAACAAACCCCAAAAACAAAAAACACAGCCTCTGTGTTCAGGGAGAGGAAAGACTTTCCCACAGGAAGCTGAGTGCATTTATGACCTCTAAACAGCACCCCCCCCAAACATCATTTTGCCTTGAGGTTTTGTTGTTTGTTTGTTTTTTTTAAACTCTGCTAAGATGGTTTACCTCACAAAACACATTTAGTAATTATTATTTATGTGATGCTTTTGTAGAACACATTATTGCCAGGCCCAGCATTCTAAGATTTGTCAGATTTTACTTAACCTAAATATAAAAATTACAGATTACTGAAATCTAAACTATTAAAAAAAATTCAAAGAATTTGAAATTTTGTCTCTTTGGTCCTATTTTCCTTGAAAACACACAGAGACGACTGATTCCATTATCTTTCTATTGATAAAAGTAGAACTTGGACTCAGCTATTGTTAGTACTAAGCACAACACAACATGCCCTGCAGAGCTAAAATAATTTAAAACCACAAAACTTAAAAGTTACCAGTATTCTTTTCTCATAATGGCCTCATGTAAGTGCTCTGCCTTTGGTCAAAGGAGAGTTTCCTGGCTTTTAATGACACAAGGCCGATCTAATTATAGAAGCTGCCCTTAAAAGTCCACGATGAAACTTCTCCTCCTGCATTTGGGGAAGGTATTAGCGGTCTGGGACACTTTTCGCAAATAATAACTCAAGAGAAAACACTATTTTATCAAAACACAATGGCACAGAATAAGAAAGGAAGTCGAGCAGGGACCAAAAGTGGCAAGGGAAGCTGGAAGAAGAATTAAAGAAAGCACGCGCTCTCCTTGACCAGCCTAGGCATGAGCTTGTGAAGAGCATTCCTTTCTGGGTAAGGCGAACAGCACAGACCTTAGGAGCCAGTTTGCTAGGGGTACACCCCCCATGACTGACTTTAAAGGACTACATAAAATAGAGGTCCCATTACACCACAGTAACATATTTTTAACAGTTAGTTCTCAAATTAAACCCTTCTCGAATACCCACATTTAATTATTGGTGGTGGTTTTCAATATCTGAGCTATCCCAATGAACCAACGACTAATACCACATTGTTCCAATTTACTAAATGCCTTGCTTTCCCACATTAAATTATTAGCCAGGAAATGGAAAGTATGAAGGCTAAACCCCCCTGGTGTCTGGAGAAGCTAGCCCGGGAGAAAGCAGTTGCTGGAAACAAGGAGGCTGCACGCTCCCAGTTCTCTGCCCCAGGAGGGCTCGAGGGAGCCTGGTGCCAAGGGGAGGCACAAGATGGCAATCTGAGCCCCGTCCTGCCCCCCTTCAGGTTTTGACTCAGGTGCTGGAAAAATAAGGATTTCAGTTACACACTTATATTTTTTTTAAAGTGCAACTGTGATTTTATAATTAAAGCTGCACAATTAGGACTGACAAGCTCAGGATGGCAGCCTATGTAGCTTCTAGAAAAGGCTTAAGAAGTAGGGAAAAAAAGCAAAACCCCAAAATAACACACCACGTTATTTACCAACCTACGTGTCTAGTTGCCGGAAGATTCCAATGACTGCTCTGATGATGCAGTGTGTGAGTGCAAGCAATTTTTAAAGGATTTTTTAATTTATTTTAGGGACGCCTGGGTAGCTCAGTCATTAAGCATCTGCCTTCGGCTCAGGTCATGATCCCAGGGTCCTGGGATTGAGCCCCACATTGGGCTCCCTGCTCAGTGGGAAGCCTATTCCTCCCTCTCCCACTCCCCCTGCTTATGTTCCCTCTCTTGCTGTCTCTGTCAAATAAATAAATGAAATCTTGAAAAAAAAAAAAAAAGGATTTATTTATTTTAGAGAAAGAGAAAGCACGCATGTGTGTGCAGGAGGAGGAGAGGGAGAGAATCCTCAGGCAAACTCCCTGCTGAGCAAGGGACTGTCTGTGCGCTGTATCCCCCAACCCAGAGACCATGACCGGAGCTGTAGGCAGACGCTTAACCGACTGAGCCCCCAGACACCCCCTTAAGACAGTCTTACTGTGCACTTTCTTCCACGAATGTCAGTGCCCTCAAAGTAAAGATAACAATTCACAGCTACTGAGCCTCTTCTGTGCTTTTCTAGAAAAGCAGGTGGAGTCTATTTCGGTATCCTCAGGTGAAAGCAATTGTTGGAGCAGCTTTCGGACTGAAACTTACCAGTTTCAGGGCCACTTATTTAAACAACTGAAGGTGATTGTTTTTTCTTGATTTTCATTTATTTTAAGTATCTTTCTAGAAGCCAGTGACAACTATATGAGTTTTTCTCAACCTTATTTTACTTATGTTAATATAGAAATACAGAGGCAGTTTTAATGCCCCTTACAGGAGAACGTGTAAACTCCTCACCAGAGATACAAAATGGAATCGCCATACCATCCATCGAAGATGATCGTGTTTGGCCATTATTTCCCAGCATGTAATGTCTAAGTGTCCCCTAGAAATCTGGTTGCATCTTTGTTTTCTTATTTTTGCTGCAAATCCACAGAGACTTCTATCCATGTTCTGTGAAATGAATGTATCCCACTAAAATAGCATGTTATCGTGAGACTGAACATGTACGGAAATATTAATACAGCCTTGATTTGTGCCTGAATGTCACAAGGTCAAGATGAAAAGCTTCAAACTGTGATCCTACATTACATGTATCAAGTAACAGGAGGGCTCTGATACTATACGGTCTACGGCATTAACTTTCCTTAGTTCCCTTCCCATTTATTCCAGAAGTGATACAGAAAGTTCCCATCAAAGGGCTATTTCTTGGTATCAGTTCTTCAATGATGCTCAAAGCCCAGAAAGCTACAAAGTACATAGAAAGTTTAAATAAAATATTGCCAAAATACTAAATTCGCCAATTAACAGAATGCATCGGGCCTTATTTCTATTGCTAGTCCCAAGTCTTTGGGAGGGGAGGCACTTAAGAGATAGTGTTACCAACCCAATTCAAATGTGCCACAGCCCGACAGGGAATACACACAAGCTCTTCCGCTTTTCCGTGGGGGAACAGCAGTCAAGAAAGAGCTGCACGGAGCAAGGTCACGCCTCAGTCTGCCCCGTCCCACAGACAGGCATGGTCCTTACCATGTCTCCAGGCTTGACAGAGACGGCCACCACCACGCCAGGCATTGGGGAGCGCAGAATACTGCTTGTGTCCTCAGCCACTTTTTCCAGCATAAATTTGTTCAGTTCTGCAGCCAGTTTGGTTAAGATATGCACCTGATACTTCAGGGAGAAAACAAACAAACAAACAAACATAAGGGAAGAACTTTTCCTCAAATGTAGCATTCATGCAGAATCCATTTGCAGCTTTGAAATTTAATGATAACATCTTTGAAGTCAAATGGTTTTGAATTATTGTACTTAAAAACAAGAATACATTTGTTTCTGGCACATGGTGTGGGCCAGTAGGATTTAAGAAGTTTCTTTAAATAAGAACAACTCCAGTAACTAGTGACAAACAGTAGTCACCCTGTCTCATTATGAGAGATATCTCAAAAGTCTGTAAAGAAAACAGTGAGAATTTTCCTTGTATTCCCTTCACCCCTTGTAAGCGTCTCTGCCCGCACCCCCTACGCCGCCCCCCCAATCCTAGGAGCTGTCTGGGTCAGCCAGGAGAGGGGTGACTCTGCGAGCAGCTGCCAGCAGATGGCAGCAGACCGCTGTCTCGCGCTTCCCACTCCCCTCCAGAACGGCTGGGCCACCAAGTAGTTAAGACAAAGGGTTTCAGTGTTCGTTTGGGGCAAAATAATATTTAAAATTCAATTTTTTTCTAGGGACACAATATGTTAGATGCACTAAAGGAAAAGCTAGCTTTCTTTTTAGGCACAATGTGAGGCAGCCTTTCCAAGGTACCAGGACGGTTAGGGTAGATTAGGATGACACAGAATGAGTATCTTGAGCACTGAGAGACAATAATACCAAGATTGTAAAACCGCTGAAAGACACACGTTGCGCACAAGCATTTCCATGAAACCTTTTGTAGGGGGCTCTCAAACAATTACGGGTGCATTAAAGGGAAGTTCAGTCCAACAGAACATTTCTAATAAAGGAGAATTTCTGCCCCTGCGAGAAAAATCCCTCCCCATCTCTGTGGACAAGTATCAGAGCCACGGTTTGGTCTGCCCAAAAAGAAACAAAGCGAAGCGGTTTGAGGAGGTGTTACTCAGGGAAGTTGAAACCCTTCAACTGAAGAGGTTTGGATTCCTAGCAGATCGCATCCCCCAGGGTAAGACAGACACAACTTCCAGGCAGCTCCATTTTGTTGGGGGAAAAAAGCTGCCATAACTCAAAGCTTCCTGTGGGCATCCTGACCGCAGGGATGCAAAAGCAAAACAGAACTTACCCTCCTCATTCTGGACAGGGATGGGGGCCCTCTCCGAGCCTGCTCTTTGCAGGGCCTATTCCAAAGGGGTGGGGGAGGGCCCCAGGAGAGGCAGATTTGCCACTGTGACAGGTTGACTAATAACATCTTTTGCATGTTTCTTTACTCCTGAGTGTGTGTTTTGCAATCAAGACATGCAAGTGTCCGCCAGTTTCTGAAGGATATGATCCTTAAGTGAAATTACTGTGCAAATAAAAGCTTTTTGCTCCTATTAAAATTCATCTGAGTCATAAGTGGCAAGGGAAAAGCAAGGAGAGTGCATTCTGCTGTCAGTCTAATACACATTCTGGGCAAGAGGGACTATTTATCGGCAATGAATTGTACCTCAAAGTCCTTCATTAAACTATGGGGGAGGTGGTGGACAGCGAAAGAAGGGAGAATATAATTGTACCAAATTGCTTGGTTTTCATATCTGGGCTCTGTCTGCCTTGGAAAATAAAATCCAACATCACTAGGAGGAGGTGAGTGAACGGGAAAGTCAATTCTCTGGCTGTCGGCACCCTCCGCCGCTCCCTCCATGCGACTGGCCAGCACTGGGCCCAGCTGTCCAGGTTCCATGCAGTATCCCGACGGATTTGTCCCCCCCTTGTTCCTTGTACCATTTGACTTCAAAATGAGAAGTCAAAATTCAGGGAAAGTATCTTTCTCCACTGAGGATAATATGATTTCTCACATTTCACCACAGTGGATAGGCTTAAAAACTAATTTTAGCTATATCACAAACAAGCCTTAATATAAATAAAGAGCTAAGATTGTACCCAGCTCCATTTCTCCCCAGAAATGACAAGATCCTGCCTAAAACTGGATCCTTTTACTATTTTTATAATTTTCATATCTTTTGAATTCCTTTCTCCGTGGGACTCCTGCTTTGCTTGGAAAGAGATGTAAAACGGCCACAAAACTCAATGCCTTTAGATGCAGTCTTTGTTACTGATGAGATGTTCCTTTTCCTTTTGTATTTGTTTATTGTTCTTAAATCTGTCTGGGGGATAAGCGACTTATTGTAATCACAAGTGAAAAATAACAACGGGGTAAATGCCTCAGGAGAGGCCTCGGTGCAAAGAGTTGGCGAAGAAACGACCTTTCTGAATATAAAAAGAGGAGGCAGCAAGAAGGTTCTCTTTTTAAGATTACCTTTGATGTTGTCCTGACCCCTTCTGCGTGCCCACACAAACACGCCTATTAAAACAAGGGCTTGGCTCTGGCCTGGCCCCACTGGGCAGCGGCACATGGGGCAGTGGCCGGGGTGGGAACCGGGGTGGGAGCAGAGCGGGTGCAGCATCTGGGCCCCGCAGAACCACTGGCCTGGTGCGAACCAGAAGAGTTTTCAGATGCCGCCGGAAAAGAAGTCCTTTAACAGTGTACACTAGGGCCTTCAGAGCTAATGATCAAAACTGCTACTTACTGATTTCTCTGAATTCTTAGGGGGCACGGGCACGGCAGCCAACTCGCTGAAAGAATTCGGGAAAATGCCCTGGGATGCACATTTAACAGCCCTAATGGGTTCTGCAGAACTTCCCTGGAGAGACTGGATTTTAACTTGTTGTTACTGTTTGCAAGGAAACCACAAACTGGATGTTTCGTGAGTAGGAGTCCAAGATCAGAAAGATTAGTTGACGGGACATGGAAATACAATCCTTTGAGGCCAGAAGGGGCTCACGCTGCAAGGTCATGCGGGATTAGAAGCTGCTCCGTGCGGGGCCCGAGGTGGACTCGCTCTGGGTTCATGAGTAGACGGAGTCTCACTGTGGCTGTAGGGAGATGCTCCCCAACCACAGTCAAATGATCAAGTTCTCACAGCTCACAGGGCGCCTGGGGGCCTCAGTCATTAAGCATCTGCCTTTGGCTCAGGTCATGATCTCAGGGTCCTGGGACAGAGCCCCGCATGGGGCTCCCTACTCAGCAGAAAGCCTGCTTCTCCTTCTCCACTCCCCCTGGTTCTGTTCTCTCACCGTGTCTCTCTCTGTCAAATAATAATAAATAAAATCTAAAAAAAAAAAAAAAAAAAAAGAGCAGCTCACCGTGTACGTGAGTGCTGAGAACAGGTGCTCTCCAGACTCCATGCAGGACAATAATGGGAAGGACCCAGGTGCTACTAATGACCCGAGCCCCGGTCTCTAAGCAGATCAACTGTATGGTGTCTGCAAAGTAAAACCATGCCCAACACAAAAATGTCTCCCAGCAAGTTCCAAAGGAAGAAAGAGAAGGATATAAAAGACATAAAAATATCAGGACGAAAACTAGAGAGATGGATGATTAAAAGGGACACGATGCAACTGTTCTAAAAATGAACATGTAGTTTTTAACATGGAACCTGAAAAAAGGGGGGGAAAGTTGGGGAGCAGGGAGCTGTCAGAGCTGGGGGAGACGGGCTGGGGGAGCAGTCATGGGTTGGGAGGGATATTTACTTTTTGATCAGATCAGTTAAGGAAACCACCCTGCAAACGGGCCCGACCACCGGTGCCGGGCATGCGCGCGCGCACACACACACACACACATATGCATGCACAGGGCTGTGTGTGCCACGGACAGTAGAGCAGCCGGCGCTGTGTACACGCCCCACTCAGGAGGTCACACAGACACCCTGCCGCAGGCCGCTGCACCTCCCCAGGGAGCGTAAACCCTCCAGCCTCTGAGGCCTCCCGATTTTCCAGCAACTTGATATATCCTACATGCTCACACTTGCACAATTCTGAGGTCTGTGGGCTCCTGGCAGGATGAGGACTAAGTGTGCTTTACGTATTTTTCCAGTTGTGACTTCCTCGTCACGCTGCGCACCTCTGGCTTTCCATTTCTGCGTCATTCTTCCAAAACAAGGAGTTGGTGTACACTGGCTGAACTGTTCATGGTTTTGCCGGGCAACTGTGGGCCATCTGGGTCAAGGGTAAATGATAAACTTGCCTAGTAATTATTTTACATCGATTCCCCTAACATCCTCTCTGTGGACCCTCGCCAAGTCAGGTAGCAGCGCACCTCTTCCGACACAAGGCTCTCCTCTTCTTCAAAGTCTTCCACCTCCTGACCCCAAGGGTCTCCCACCTTCAACTGTGTCTTCATTTCCACAGTGTGGCCACAAGCGCTGACCTCAGATGTGCCCCTGAAGGTCTACTCCCCTAACTCTGAGCTGGAGAGCAATTGTCAGTTCCTTAAAGTGACAGAAACGACTCGCTACGAAACGTGATACATCTTTAAATTAAACACCAAGGTGGAATCAGAATCTTAATTCAACTTTTTTTTCCCCTAAGTTCTCTGTGGGCTACACCATTAACGGGGGGCGGGGCAACACAGCAGGGGGTCGTTCACCTTCCTGCAAAATGCGTTCCCCTCGACTTCAGCATCGGGCCCAGCAAAGCCAACCCGACTCTCCAGGAAACATGGAGAATCAGAGCCTGCAGCTCGCAGCCCTTCTCTGGGAGGGACGCCCAGGGCGGAGAAGGTGAGCGACCAGAACAGCGTCTACGCAGCTGCAGCCGCGGCGGAGGCCTGTTAGCAGAGCGCAGTGACAACTCCATCCCCGTAGTCTCAAGGTAGCTGTCAATCAGGACGCATCATTTAATCCAACAGCACTCGGAGGACTCTCCGGCAGCCCACAAGACAGCAGATCTACAGCTCTATTTAGATCAGCGCCCGGTTGTGTTTACAATGCAGTGGCAATTAGAAAAGATGCAACAGGCAGCAATATTATGGAGATTTCCATTTTGCAGTATTGCCCCGTAAAGTGTGATCCCGCTTCACAGAGTCAGGCTAAATGACAAAAGGCTATTTTCTTCCGTCTCCCGGCTCCGACAGCACTTCATTTGCAGCTATCCATAATTAGATTAATGGTGTAGTGCAGTACAAAGCAGGCCCACTTCACATCAGATAGCATATGAATTAGGACAAACACTTATTTCAATTCCAGGCAGAGAAAGCAATGACTGGGGTATTTAGCATACCCTTTCTGGTGGAATGAGATGTTAATTGTGTACCATTACCTCTAAACTGCTTGCTTGTTGTATAAATCACTGTGCTAATTGATGCAGAGATAGAAATGTAGCCACAGGCAAGAAAGCAAAGGAATGAGGGCTGAAGATGTTGGATAAAGGATTATCGAGTAAAACCATATGGAGATGAGGTTCCTTTGAAACCTTTCCTTTCTGCCCATGAGCAGGATTTCTAAAAAGTACAGAAAAACTCTTGTGCTAGGAGAGAAAATGTAATTTTTCACATTCCTTTTTAAAAACACCCGTTTCTTTTAAAAGTTCCTGGCTGTCAGAAATCCAAATAAGAGGTATGTGGAATTAATCTGAATATATACTTATACAAACATAGGCTGTGTCGTTTTTAAGTCAGATCTCCCTATCTGGGTTTTTGGCTCACGGGTTAATAAAGAACACTTGTAAACCACCTGAAGCAGATGTTTCTGTCCCATCCACAGGGCAAAAATAAATTCTTTCCCAAGACCTGGAGTTGTTCTTATCCACCCAAACAAAACAAAACACAAAGCTCTGCTGGTTTAAGTCTGTTATGGGCTCCAATTATGTAGAAGGATTTATTCAGGATGTGAACCCAGCAGAACCACTTTGATCCGCCAATGAAACAAGGATTTTAACACCATCACCAAAACACTGAAATCTAAATCGGACTACTCCAGTTCATGATTTTATATCGACAGTAAGGGATGAGAAAGGAAATCCTTTTTCTTGTTCTTCCCCCTAAAACTAGCAAAATATAAACAAAAGCACATAGCAACTTAAGAGCATGAGTCTTATTATAGAATACTACCCTTCTCTTTTTAAAATGTCCTATTTGGCACTCAACAGCTCTTATTTGGGTAAAAAATGAGTGTCCCCAAAGAGCAAATATAGAAACCAAATGCTATAGTCAAAAAGTCAAACTGTTATAGATCCCCAGATACACGGGCTCTCTGGAAGTTCATCAATCAAGTGCGTGCACCCTGTGTTATGTGCTCACGATTTTCTTCATGGCAAAGCAACAGTAAGGTGCAAATTACTGCTGTGCACTTTTTCACAAATCCAGCTGCTTGGTAATTAGCACTGTTATAACAAACTTTTACACAGACGGCAAACAGTGGGTCAGTTAATGGTTCAAAGTCTCAACTTCAGAGTAACAGTTAATCTATCCATCCATGGCAAAGGCACTTTTGAGAAGTACCGTATGTAGCTTAGCCTTGTGAAATCCAAATACCGTAATAACTTGCAAGACAATAAAACAATGTCCCAAGAAACTAGAATGTCTGGTTCCAGTTATCACCACTGAAAGTTGGAGGAAAAAGTCGAGAGCTTCTTTGGGGGGTGGGGAGGAGGGGGCAAGTCCACCTTCCGGGACCAAGTAGTCTTGACCTATCAACACCACCTGTCCTGCAACTGCCAAGTCCACAGCTTAAGAGTCAGGTCATGATGCTAAATAACCACGTGACTATATATATTATTTAGGGGATACTTTATATGATACTTAAATAAATACACACACAGTGAACCTGTCCATGTATATAAAGAAGCATCAAGGGTCCCTGAAATGGAACAAATGCCAGCAAGATAAAGAGCGTGATCTGCCCTAAAGTAACCCCTCCCACGCGTGCCGTGGGAGGACATAAATGGAAGTGCATGGAAGGAAAGCTCTGGGGGCAGTGTGAGGGCCTGCTCCCAATCTTTAATCATTTGTTTGGACCATTTAAACTAGAGCGGTACAGCCCGCAGCAAAACACCGACAGCCAGCCCTTGCAAGCTTGCGATGCTGGTGTTAACAGGAGAAAATATATGGTTTCTGATATTGCGACCCAGTTCCCTGGCATTTGCTCCCTTTAATTGAAAAAAGCCGTTAAACACAAAGTAAATCATTCAGTTAGGTTAGCTGTTTAATGACACATAATTGATAATGGCAACAGGCGGCGGTGACAGAACACTCCACTTTCAACACCGGCCGGCTTACAGTTATGAATCAATCCCCACTTCGCGTTTTCGTCGTTCGTGGCCAAGTTGGTCCTTGAACTTGAGTCTTTTGCTGGACAGATCAATGCGCCACAAGGAGCCCAGCGGTGCAAAGATCTCATTAAGGATAGTTTTAGAGGCAAGAATCACAAAAACAGAGGTGGGAGGAAAAACAATAAAAATAGATGAAGACCAGTTCCTCGACTCATCTTTCGAAGTTCTTGCTAAAAGAGAGGTTTCCTTAGGGCAAAGGACTATCTTAAGGCTAATATCAAAACCTTTGAGGGAATGAGTAAGTTTGTGCGTAGCTCCAGCTTCTTCCCAAAAGACAATTTCCTCTGAAGAGAAAAATACGGGGACAGCTGTTAATAACACAAAACCTAACCTATTTTTTTTCAATTTTGTTTTTTCATGAGAAACACAAGTCCTTCCAATTCTAATGCCCTAAGATAAGCAACTTTTTTCTCACAATAGTGCTGAAAATGACATTGAAAATTAAACATTAAGCCCAGGACTTAATAAATCCTATTTCCTCAGTTGTGTTCCGCTGAGGTCACCTTCCCTGTGATTGGAATCCCTGGGGTCTCAAGATGGATTCAGAAGTGATGGAAAAGAACAAGAGCGGGGCAGGCGACAGGTCCCTCAGTGGGTTTCTCAAGGAGTGAGTCTGTGAAAGGTCTGTGAAAGGTATGGGGGGGCATCCCTGGTGCCCACCACGGTAAGGACACTGTGCGCAGGTGGGCCATGAAACAGGAGCCCCGCCTCTGCTTCACGCAGGTGCCCACAAGCCATCTAACAAGCAGGTCCATCCACCACAAAGGTAATTTGCTGGAATAAGTGGCACTTTCCCATCCACAAAGGCAAGTCCATTGACAATGTACTATAGAGAACTCATGAAATGGAACACGTGCATTCTACTTAGGCAGGAGTCTCTGTGACACATTATGACTACAATGAGTCATTTCTTTCTTTCTTACACAAGAAAAAATATTATACATCTTTGAAAGCCTTGTACTCAATTATGTAACAATACCGACATCTGTGAATGGTACGGGCTGTTTCTATTCTGTACCCTGAATTGTCTTACGTAATTACACACTTATAAGGTATTTGGTAAACCAGTAAGAAGGTACCTTTTTAAAGCACTATATAATTTGGGGTACAATGAAGTGTTCTCTTGAAAATCTATAATTAGGACAGCATCAGCTTACAGAAAAGTAGAGGAAATGTTATAAAAACACAATTATGTAAATAACCACATAGGTAGGGAAGCGTACTGTTTTGCTATGGTCCCCACCCCTTTATTTCCTCTTCTATTTGAATTGTTCTTTGCTCATCTCAAGTTAAAGTAATGTTGTCTATAGAACTCTGGGGAAAAAAGATGGGGAGCTTGAGATGGAACACCAGAGGCCTGGGGAATGTGCCAATGCCAGGGGCCATTCAACAATACTTGTGGTTTTATATGGATTTTTTAAAATGACAAAATACTCTCATAATTATGAATTCACTAAAGAAACTCAGAATCTAATAAGCAAAAATGTCGGCTTGTATTGGTCAGAAATTTGAAACTAAAATCTATCAAGGGAAGGCAAACAAAACTACAGATGATACTACTGTGTAGTAAACTGCTGGCCAAGATGAAAGCTGAAAACCACAGAAGATCATAGTCCGCCTCCCCGAAATATGCCCCTTTGGTGCAAGGACTGTTTTGAGCTGAAAGCAGTTCTCTGCCCTCCCTCTCCTGTCTAAAAGCAGGTGTCTTTGTCCCATACAAGGAAGAGAACTACTCCAGAAGTACTCTGATCCCCTGAGAAGGCTCTTACCTGCATAATAAACCTTACTAAAAACCATAGTTATCATACATTTCCTAGTTACCTTCCCACAACTTACCCCTCACCCCAGAAGTTCCCAACCCCCTTTCCTTTGCCTCTACACTATTGTTAAAATAGTATATAGCCCCCAATTCTAAATGTCTCCTCCTTAAGTCACATTTCTTTGGAACTCCCATGTAGAAGTGGGTAATATAATCTATTTTTTCTCTTGTTTTTCTGCCTTTTGTCAGTTTGATTTGCAAGGCTCTAAGCACTGGAATCTAAGAGGATAGAGGGGAAAGTCTTCCTCTCCTACACAACCCAACAACCGCTGGTCCAAAGTACTGGGAATCATCTTGTCAGGGAGGAAGAAATTTTCTTTTCTTTCTTTTCTTTTTTTTTTTTTTTGGTTTTTGGTGTTTTTTTTTGTTTTGTTTTTTGTTTAAAGATTTTATTTATTTATTTGACAGACAGAGATAACAAGTAGGCAGAGAGGCAGGCAGAGAGAGGTGAGGGTGGAGGGTGAGAAGCAGGCTCCCCGCTGAGCAGAGAGCCCGATGCGGGGCTCGATCCCAGGACCCTAGGATCATGACCTGAGCTGAAGGCAGAGGCTTAACCCACTGAGTCACCCAGGCACCCCTGGGAGGAAGAAATTTCTTTTGCCCTTCAAGGTCCTTCCAGCTGTACTAAAGATCCGATGGACATAAGACAGATCAACAGGAGAAAATCAAATTAAAAATTATATTTATGGGCAATCCACACAGACATGAAATTGCAAAGACAGGGAAAATGAGGCAAAATGAGGTATGTCTGTCATGCTGACCACGGAGAAGCAAGTAACAGATATGGGACCTCAAAGGGAAGGAATGCAACCTTCAGGAAGAATAAAAAAGAGTAAATGTTTGGTAGACAAATGTTTGCTGGGCCACTCAGAAACAATGGGACATAGAGGGCTTTGATCAAACAGGCCTTTCTGGTTCCTCCCTGTCTACCAGACCTAGTTCACAGTATAATGCAGTTATCTATGGTGACAGCTCTCTTCCTGGAGCAGGTCCTCCAACTAAATTTCTTTTCAAGCAGTTGTGGGGGAGGTAAAGAGCATTTCCTGAATCTGCTGGGTTTTGACTACTTTTACCTCAAAATTATCTTCATGCCAAAGTGGCCCATCTTGGGGTAGTCTACCCTTGGCCTCTGCAATCTCTCAGAGGGGCTGCTTCACAATTTTGTTGTTTAAAATTGTGACATATTTTAGAAGTTTAACCTGTGCTACTAAATGGACTTCTGGCATGTGACATATCATGCATTATATGGAACATACAATACTGAAGACAGAAGAAATCTGTAAAGCCATGTGGTCAGCTGAAGGAAGAGATGTGGTCACCATATTAGAAGCAGCAGAGGAGAACGAGAGAAAAAAAAAAAGTCCAAGTCTTTAAAGCCAAATGACTTGAATTTTGATATCCCAACTGACGTCATCTTTTAACCAAGTGACCTAACCTCTCAGAACAAATCTCTTCAGGACACCTGGGTGGCTCAGCGGGTTAAGCGACTGCCTTCTGGTCAGGTCATGATCCCAGCGTCCTGGGATTGAGTCCCTCATCGAGCTCCTTGCTTAGTGGGGAGCCTGCTTCTCCCTCTGCCTGCCACTCCCCCTACTTGTGCGCTCTCTAAATAAATAAGTTAAAAAAAAAAAAAAGGAACAAATCTCTTCATTTCTAAATTCAAGATAAAACATGCATTAAATGAGTGAGGGATTAAGCTGACAAGAATTTGCAAACTAACTAGCAAGATGCCAAGCCCAGTAACTACTCACCAAATATTATTTTCTGTTTCCATCCCAAACATCTCTGATTGTCCAATAAGAGACAGTAGGAGGTAGGATTAACTTTTTCATTGCCTATTGTAAAACATCTTGATGGCAACTTCTATTTGTTCCAGTTCCAGTTCTATGGTTCCACATGCAGGAGCAAATAGACTAAATTTTTCAAATACCACACCTGGCTCTAAGATCAAAGAAAGGAGGTCGGTTGTGATACTAAGAAGGCTTCTAGATCAGGCAGTGCAGGATTCCACGGTCACCCTCTCCTTAGAGACTGTCATACTGAATTAGAGAAACAGTTTGGTTCATTCCTTCAGAAACCATTTATCAAGCATATGTGAGCAATATGAGAATATAAATGGGAAAAAATGGCTCCTGACCTCAAACACCACCAAGTAGCCAGAGAGAAAAGACATTCACGAATGATACAGATATAAATATACAGGAGTCCTACAAAGGATACAATCAATATGGGGTGGGTTTTTTTTATTTTAGCCCCTCTCTTGAAATTAAGTGAAAAGAAACAAAACTTCGTTTTCATAGAATACTCTGGCCACTAACTCTGTGGGCATGTTCCCCACACCAAGCAATTCTCCCTGCTGGTATCTACCACCTGGGTGTCTACAATAGAATTTGGTTCTGACACTATCTACCTGCCTCCCAGGTGGGTCCCCTGGTGGGACTCCCAGGCGCAGTCCCACAAGACACCCCCACGTCAGATGCTAAGTCCAAGTCCGGGCAGTCACCAGTGCTTCTGACAGACGTGTTATAAACCCGAAGTCCCCACAACACCCTTCTCAGATTTGACACTTTGTTAGAGGCACTCACAGAACTGAGGAAGATCATTTAGCTACTGGATTACTCATTTATTACAAAAGGAAACACCCCAGGAACAGCCACAAAGAAGGGATGGATAGAATACAGTATGGCGGCAGGCGCGCAGAGCTTTTGCGCCCACCCCAGGTGTGCCACCCTCCAGGCATCTCCATGTATGTGGTCAGCAGTCAGGAACCTCTCCAAACCTCTTCAGGTAGAGTCTCTTTCGGAGGCTCCATTACAGAGGCATGACTGATTAAATCATGGCCACGCATGATTAGTTCAACCTCCAGCCTCTATTGTCTCCCCAGGGGTTGGGGTAGGTGGGGTGGAGCTGCAAGTTCCAGTCCCCTCATCGCCTTCTTGGTTTCCCTGACAAGTAGGCCCCATTTTTAGAGGCTTTCCAAAAGCCGCCTCATGCACATAAGCTCAGGTCTGGTTGAAAGGGGCTTGGTAGAAATGATGGAAGATGCTCCTTTTACCTTCCTCACTCATTTCACTTAGGGAAGTCCAAGGGACTGAGGAATGGGGCAAAGACCAAACATATAGTTCTTATTACAAATCACAGCATTCCTTAAGTCAAAATTCTGACACTAGAATTCTTGGGCATATCATCTGAGATGCTGGAGGCTGCACTGGGTGGGTCTAGAAGTCATCAAAACATAAAGATCTAAATCTCTCTCTGAAGCATGTAAACATGTAACTTACTTTTCATGCCTCCTTCTTCTCATTTGGAATTTCCACTGATAACATCCTTAGCCTAATAAATTGGCCTTCCATTCAATTCTCATGAGTGTTCTCTTGCCTGGAAATTTTGCCATATCCATGCTATCTATCATAATCTTTCCCTAGACTTAGGGTTTATGTTTCTAATTTCTCATGGCAGGAGAATTCATATTTGAGGAAACTGAGAGATTTATGAGAGAGAGAGAGAGAGAGAGAGAGAATTGGGGACTGAGTTTGTAAGCCTTGAAAGTTCTTATAAAATTTAAGATGTATTTTATGGAGTCAACAATAGTTAAAGGCTTGTACCAGTCCTACAATAAAGAGGTATATAAAAGAAGCTAATAATGCCCCCTCCAATCTGACTCCCCTGAAGTCATGAAATAATTTGTATTATAAATCTACTCACAAAGATCTATAAAAACATAAACACACATATCTACTTTTACAAATGCTTCCATACTGAGTAAAATACAACAAGGAAGCCCCCTTTTTTTCAAAGGGGGAAATTCATGATATTTTGCCATTCAACACCCTTGACTCACTATAAGCTTTTAAACATAGGGATGAACTTCTAAACACAGGAAGAAATTTAGGTAATTTATTTTTCTTTTTACATGCTTAGTTCATCTAAGTGGAGGGAAAATGTCCCATGTGCCCATGTTGTGCCCATGTTGTTCCCACCCCCAACCCCACCTCCACAATACAGACTCTGCCATGACAACTCCAGAAGGTAGAAAAGGAGCCCCACGTGACCCTGTCAGCCCCTCTTCCCCGGAGTTCAACTCCCTTCTCCCTGAGGATTATAAAGCCCAGCTGTAAATGTAAGAAGGCCTTGGGTATGCTTCCTCTTGGCTTCTCCAACCCTCCTTCCCAAGGCTGCACTAACAACTCACGCACTCTGCTGTCTGCTCGATCTCCCTGTCCTTTTCTCAACTTTGTTCTCATTTTCTCTAATTATCCCCAACAGCATGACTTGGTATCTGGATGGAACCGATAACTCAGCCTGGTTGCAACGACTCCATAAGAATTTCCTAGAAGTCGTCCTTCACCCAAATACTAATACTTGTACCTATGAACATAAAGCTCTCTTAATTTTATAAACTGTAACCACTCGGTGACTGTCTGCGTCTAGAAGGCAGGGAATGCCAAAAGAAATCACCAAAAGCTTTGGTCCTAGAAGTTTGGATCATTTCCCTATGGACTTATTCCTGGTAGCTGTCAAATCAAATTGAAAAACACCCACCACTTTTACAAATACCACTAAATAACACTCCACAGTCCATGAAATAAGGCTAGGAAGGCAACAGTTCACTTGTGCCCATGATGCAAAGACGAGGGGGGTTGACTAGCAGCTCTTCTTTGCTGACCTGGAATTCCTTCCTCTGGATTGCAGGGACAGGAAAGAGAGAGCCCAGGGAGGGGTGAGGGAGGAGGGCTGCTGCTGGGCCACCTCGCTCTGAGGCATCTACCTTAGTGAACCCCCCGACCTCCCCACCCCTGAGCAGAATCGGGCCACACTTTCAGTCTCAGAAACTGGACTTCCTCTATAGCACAGAATGGGTCATTCTCAGCTGGATGGATCTGCTCTGCCAGCCCACAAGAAATTCCTGTGTAAAACCCAGCTTATGAATTTCCGATCAGAAAGATCCTGGTAAAGGAAGCAGCACATCCCCTAAGTGTAGGCGGGTACGCAAACTGCAGTCCCTGGTTGTAGGGTAAATACGGACTCAACAGAAGGGGGCATTGAATGGTCTTCAGCAGTGCTCTCTGCTGAGACAGCACAAGCAGTGGTTCTCCAACCAAAAGCATCAAAGCTTGCTCAAGCGTTGGTTCAAATAGACGGCTGAGCCCCACCTCCAGAATCTCTGATTCAGGACCAGGTTGGGGCTTATATTTCTAAAAAGTTCCCAGAAAATGCTGAAGCGGCTGATCTGGGGCCACACTTGAGAAGTGTGGACGGCAGGCGCCCTTCTCCACTATTGGAACAGCCTTTCCAGGGGGACCTTCTTAGACCCTCTGGGCTGCTGTAACAGAAAACCATGGCTGAGGGCTCATGAAGGACAAATTTTTATCTCCCACAGTTATGAAGGCTGGGAAGTCTAAGATTAAAGGCCCAGCAGAATCCGTGTCTGGTAATAAGAGCCTACTCCCTGGTTCATAGACCATCTTTTTGCTGTGTCCCCACATGGGAGAAGGGACAAAGGATCTCTCTAGGGTCCCTTTTATAAAGGCACTAATCCCAAAGGCTCCCCCTCAAATACCATCATCTGGGAGCTAGGTTTCAACATACAAATCTGGGGAGAGGGAGACATAAACATTCTGTCTATAGTGGGGATTTTAGCTCACGTCCAGTGAGAAGCCTTTCTTTCCCTGGACTCAGCCAAGCATCACGCTGTTAAAGAATGCTTCTTTCACTCTTGCTCTGGGTGGAAAAATCTTCTGCGTAACATGGTCTTTCTTCAGACAACTATCATATGATATCCCTGATATGAGGAAGTGGAGATGCAACATGGGGGACTAGGGGGGCAGAAAAAGAAGAAAAGAAACAAGATGGGATTGGGAGGGAGACAAACCATAAGTGACTCTTAATCTCACAAAACAAACTGAGGGTTGCTGGGGGGAGGGGGTTGGGAAAGGGGGGTGGGGTAATGGACACTGGGGAGGGTATGTGCTATGGTTAGTGCTGTGAAGTGTGTAAACCTGGCGATTCA